>JAGRRF010011533.1:25945629-25958053 GCA_019097615.1 Morone chrysops | reverse complement strand
TCCACCACATATCCAACCACAAGTTCATTAGTTCATTGTTGCTTGCTGTCCATGATTAAGAAACTGTTTTGTTGGATAAAATCAAAGTAATGGGAATATTTTCAGCTGCATTTCCATCTTCAAAGCTAACTTCCTGCTTGCTGACATGCACAACTACAAAAATGAATCTGGGGATGTGATTGGATTGTTGGATTTTAAATCATAAGGAGGATGACGATAAGGTTGGAACTACTTGTTTTTGGGGAGTAACTGTAATATTATTAGTGAAATTTGATTGGTAATTAGTTACACAACTAGTCAGTGGGGGAAGTATAGCCTAATATTATTATGGTAATGTTAATGTGTTACTGCCCAACACTGTTTACCCTACTATTTCATGTCAAAAAGGAATGTCAAGGTCTATTTCTTGCAGTCAACTAAGCAAAGGAAATCAAGCTCCTTCAGATGGTCAATCCTGGCTTTTATTTGTACAGTAATGCTGTTGAGAACAATGGTAAATGGACTGTACTTATGTAGCACCTTTCTAGTCTTCCGCCCACTCAAAGTGCTTTACACTACATGTCCTATTTACCCATTCACACACAAAGGTTGTCATGCAAGGTCTCAAGCTCTGATTTCTGTCTTTCAAAAGAATCCAGCTGTTTTCTCCATTTTTTCAGAAACAGAAGACCATTCACACACACTCATCGATTTAGTATTTTCCTTAAGGAAACTTCAATATGCAGCAGGAGGAGCCGGGGATCCAAACTCCAACCTTCGGACTGGTGGACGACATGCTCAACCTCCTGAGCCAAAACAGCCCCCAACACTGTAGAATATTAGAACTGTTGAAGAAATCCTACACTCTGGTCCTTTCACTGCGATGACGCCCTTGAGCTGAAGACAAAATTTACTGCGGCTGTAGCGCAGAGGCAGAGCAGGTTGTCCCCTAATCAGGAGGTTGTTGGTTCGATCCACATGTTGAAGTATCCTTGAGCAAGATACTGAACCCTGAATTGCTCCTGATGTGCATTGGTGTGTGAATGTCTATGAATACATTAGTTTCTGTTCAATGTGATTTGGTGTGAATGTGTGTGAAAGGGTGAATGTGGCACGTGGTATAAAAGCGCTTTGAGCGGTTGGAAGATTAGAAAGTCGCTATACAAGTACAGGTCCATTTACCATTTACTTCCTAACATCCATTTTGGATCTGACACAAAGGTTCATAGTTTAGAGCTCCTCCTTTTAGTTTTTTAGTTTTATTTGGGGATTTGTAGTCCAGGAGTGAACTAAGATTTAGGATTTTTGCATTTGCTGTTTTGTGTTGATGTTTTTTCAAACAGATATGTTCATAGTTGTACTTTTCATACAACCTCTGAGAATTTTGAGCTCATAATTAATGAAACCAAGTCAGACACCAACACTACCACTTATCAGGCCATACTGATGCTCTCTGTAGCAAAAACTGATATTTCTGCATAGTATGACACACAAAAATCCAAATGAGGACACAGGCAACATAATAAACTGAATACAGACTTCTTGTCCTCTCCAGCCACAGCAGACATGCAGCCAGAACTACCACAGTTACAGTTTTTGCCCAGGTTTTGGCCTGTGTCCCAGCAGTGGCTCTGAGTTGATCCAAGTGTGCAGCTGGATAGACATTAAGACAAAGAACTGAGACAGGACTACTGAAGACTGGATAAATATTAAAGTTGCAGTAAGTATTTTTTTAAAATAAAAAATATTTGCTGAAAGTTTCACTATATCTTGACAGTAGTACATGAGACAGATAATCTGTGAAAAAATCTGGTTCCTCTGGCGTTCCTAAAAGCATTTGTATATATAGACATATATAATATGGAATATAGTGAAAATCAATATGACAAAATGTTATTTTTTATAAATGTTATCTACTGCAGCTTTTAAAGCACAATAGAGTAATTTAATAATAAACAACACAGCTGGGACATCATTCCAGATGTAACCCCCTCTGTTTGGATCTCTGTGCTAATTAGTGGGTTTATGTCACTGTGTGATGATGACAATCTGACCTTGTTTGTGCCAGACCACTCCAGCCCCAGGGAAACGTGAGGGGTAGGAGGACATCTGAGACGTGTGTAGGAGGAGAGGAACTGTATTGTCAGCTTCCTGTTGGTTCAGACATCCTCTGATTTCTCGATGCCCCTTTTTAATCTATGTTTTCAGTTCATCCAGGGAGTCATGTGCTTAAGCTCTGGTATCCTATGCATGTAATTTTAAGACACTGTGTAGGAATACAGACGCACAAATGCAGCACCCCCAGGAAACAGCTATTTTGATCAGACACATTGCCTGGATGATTCAGGTTGGCTCACTGAGGGGGGAAAAAAACACCACCTCATGGTTTTGGCATTTCTAACCCAACATACTGTCCAAGGCATTAGCATCACGTGTGTTGTAGAACAAAGACTACATCTGATGCCTTAAACAAACAAAATAGGCCAGACTGTGTCAGTGCCTGTGGGATCCAATTCCTTTTAGCAGTTGTAGTATGTTTAATTTTGGAATTTGAATATTCGCACACACGCCTACATGAGATTTGTTGACAATAAGAAAAATCTAGAAAATCACCAGACTGATTCTTTAACACAATTCACAGACACAGTGACATAGGACAATCTCCCACTTCCCTTTAAACTCAGTATTCCTTTAAATCTCAAGTATCTTCCATCATTTGTCAAGGAGCTTTCTACTGATCTCAGAGTGAAGCTCCCTCAAGTCAAAATTGCGGGTGACAATCTTTTGTTATGTCTGTTGCATTACTGAAACAAATCAAACCTCCTTTGACTCACTGGAAGACTCTGGCTCAAAGAAATGTGTTTATCTACTGAAACAAATTCCCAGCTGTCCCACGCTATCATGACACAACAACACACACATATATGTTGACTTATGGAACTTATAGAGATATTGCGTAGACAGTCCTTAACCATAACCAATACACTGCCAACTAGAGCCTAACTGATATTGTTTTTAGAGGGAAGAAATTCACCAATTAGGATTAATAAGTGAATATTTTGAAAATTATTTGATACATAATATCTGAAAAACACATGTTGTCAAGTAGAGAACAGATCAGTTTTAGCCAAGTGTGAACCTATTGTGATGTCACTCATTGGTTTGTGGAGTACCGTTTTGAACCCCTAAAGTTAAATTACTGTTGCCATGAAGGTTTTATCGGAGCCAGCGGACGTGACGTACTGCGAGTTGAGCTGCTCTCATTGGCTGTGCAGTTTCTACTCATCTGTAGTAGGAAACAATGACTCTCCTGGTCACACACAGTCTCATATTACAGCTGAACAGTACACTAAAATATGTTATATCACACTGTATGTAAGAAGACTGAAACTAGAGATTGAGACCATAAATTCATTAGGAGGAAAGAAAGTGAGAGGTCGGGTCTTTTTGCATAAGACTGCTGTTTAAACTTTGCAGTGACACCAAGCATTTTTTCTGCTTTATATTTATTATTTATATATAACGGTGCATATTGGATAACTTATAGGCCAATACGGATATGATACTGATATGTGAACCGCCAATATTGGCCAATAATATCAGCACTGGCCCAAAAATCAGCTTTTTCCAAATTGGGAAAAACATACAATACAACAAAACATACATAGAACAAAGGAACCGTGACTTTTTATTTACTTATCCATGAAAATAACATATCAAGAAAAAAGCATTAATAATGTATAAATTAATTGCACATTACTCTATGCTTTACATATTATCAACACTTTTATTTTGTCACCAAAGCACATTAATACGAAAATGGAATTAGAAAATAAAAACTGCCCTTTGCAACCTAAGGCCACTTACTCCCTTCACAAGGGAGTCCAATGGAATGGACAATTCTGAGCTCAGAGTCATTCAAGTTCAAGAGAAGTGTGAAAACAGACCAGTGCAAAATACTTAAGCCTCAAGTTGAAGGGGAAGGCCACTGAATTTCACATCTGAATTTCATTTTTCGACTACATGTGGTAGGCCTACTGGAAACAAAGTCTTAATTTATTGTCTAATCTGCAACATTACGCTCTAATCTGAAAGGAGAGCGGCCTTGCAGGTTTTTTTCTGAGGATGAGAGAACATTTCCTGGTTCAACACAGACAGCACAATGTAAACATCATATGAATGTTGAAATGTGAATAAAATTGAGTCCAGAACCAGATAGAGCAGATAAAGCTGCTTAGCTGATGACTAGGCATTATCTAAGTGCTTAATTATATGTTAATATATGTGTTTTGGTTCAGCTGACATACTTTATAGTTGGGCTGCATGGTCTAATGTTCTGTGAATGTGTGTGTACATTGTGGATGATAACAGAGATTAGAGACTTGGTTCTCAGCATTGCTTATTATCACTATCTCCATGGACTGCTTCAGGGCTCAGTATTAACATTATGTACATTTTAAACTACAGTGGTGTTCCCCTTTAAAGTGCAGCTCAGAAAAAGAAAGGGATGGCAGAAGGATGGATAGAAGCTCTTTATGGAAAGATGTGGGTAGGGTGGGGGTTAAACTGACCAGGTAATAAATAAAATAAAACGGTAAATGTTTTGTGCCTCCCACACTGTTGACTTTAAGAGCACATTCACTGACAGGTGCTTTGTCTCCATCACACAGCATCGTTTTTATTTCCATGGTTGACCATGCAGCACGAAGAGCCATCATTGCATGCACACAGCAACCGTTTTTTCTTTGGAGTATACAAATGTCAAATTAGGGTTAAGATAAAATCACAAGATCACAGTCTAATTATGAGAATCATGAGACCTGTGAAGATGCCGACATACAAAAATCACTCAATTTCACTTTCACTCTCACATTATGAGCACATGTAAATGTAAAATAAAAATCATCATGTCTCCCTGCTGTATTATCAGGATGTTCAAACTGAACCTTCTCATTTCCATGTTTGCCGATAGTTGACCAGAAACAATCAGGGGCAGATCTAGAGGGGTAAGTTGTTGTCAAATTTAACACATTCATTTATTTAAAATTTTTTAAATAACATCTTGAAGAACAAAAATTAATTTAATGATCTGTTACGACCACATTTTAGAATAAGTGCATGTTCAGTAAAAAAAAGACTAAGGAAAAATGTCTAATGATTTGTAAATAAAACAATGTATTGATTTCTAATGCCCCCTTGAGATATTTCTATACAATGCTTTATTAATGTGCCACAATAGTGGAATGATTTGAAATATCTTCATTTAGGGGCTCTACCAATATGCGATTAAATCAGAGGGTGGCATGGAGATAGTTAAAGCGGCAGTAGGTAAGTTTTATTAAAAAAAAATTTTTGTTGTATTTGCTAAATAAAGTAAGTAAACTTTCACTAAATCCTGACAGTAGTAGAAGAGACAATCTGAACAGAAAATCAGTGAAAAGGTCAGCTATATATCTTTCTCAGTTCTGATTGGTTGCTTTCGTCCAGGCCCGGTGGATTCTTGCAAATGCAATTAGGAGCACAAGGAGGAGCCAGAGGAACTTGATTTTTTTTTTACAGATTATCTGTCTCATGTACTACTGTCAGGATTATAGTGAATGTTTCTGCAAATATTACAAAAAGTTATTTTTTATAGAAGTTACCTACTGCAGCTTTAAAGTCTCTATGCCACCCAGGAATATTTTTCTATATCCGGCCCTGGTTACACTGACTTTTCTGCTTTCCAAGAAGCTTCAATCACAGGGGACCCATATCAATAAACATTTTAAAACCTCTCTGTGAGGAAAACTAGAATACATCATCTCAAATTAATGTTAAAAGCTTACTAATGGCTGCAGTAAAAATGAGAGCGTGGAGGTGAAAATGGGTCAACGCCACGTGTTATTCTCTGTGTGTTCATCTGGCTTGTCTCTCGAGTACACATTGGACTATGTTGCAGAACAGAAGGAGGATCCTTAGTCCAAACACACATGATCTCTCTGAATTACTCTGCCTGTTTGTTCAAAAACAAAAACAGATCCAGATGTTTGCTGAGCTTAACCGTTGATTACTATAGTCCTGATATACGGTATTAGGATGACAGTTAGAAACACAGCACATCACATTGTACTGTCAGGAAGAAAAGATCCACTGTACTGATATACACACCAACAAGTAACCTGTCTGTCTGTTAGCCCAATGTTTCCCAGACAATGAATTCAGGTCTGACGCAAAAATGGCTTCAAAATCTAGCTGTAACCAGTGGTTACCCCAGGGAAAGGGAGTTTCTGTGACTGCTATAGAAGCAAATACTAAGAAAGGACTGAAGAGGTCATAAAATTTCAAGTTCTATTTAATGCCAGACTTAAAGGGTAATTTCGTCTATCAGTAAGAAAGACATTGAACTCTCTAAATTGCTGAGATCAGCAACATTGCTAAAAAGAACTCAGACAGGGTTGTGTTAATATTATAAGACAGCTTTTAAGCAAACCCTCAGATAAGACAACCTTACGCAGAAGAGAAAACAAAAAAAGGCTGTCCTCCCATAAAGGGTTTTAGATTGTTCTCAAACTGCTGGTATGGGAGCCTCCTCTAGTGGTATGTGGAGGTATCACTCAAATATTTTTGAAAAATTAAATAAATGAATTTAAACAACCACATATAAATAGACCAAAATTACGGAGCCCCCCTGGTGATATTGGATAAAAAATAAATAACACGTGGCCACAAGATAATTCACCTTCAGTAGCGGGATGCTATCCATATGGAGCTGTCAGTGATGCTGTTTATTATTCATAAATAAATATAGTCTGCTTTTGTATTCAAGAGTAGCTTTGTTATTATTGTCATGGCGAGTGTAATGTCAGTAATAATGCTATGACGGGCTGGATGAGCTTACGTCTAAGTGAAGCTGGACATGTCACTGTTGGTAATGCTAAATGCAGTCCCTCCAGAAAAACGTGATTATGCGATCGCATAATTCAACGCATAATCAGCCAAAGTCTTTCCTCATTTATGCGGGGAAAAAAGTCACATATATCTTTGTAGAAAGTTAAAAAATGTTGTGTTTATTTCCTCCTGTTGCCATGGGAACGTTATGACGTGACGTCATCAGAAAGCTGCAAACCCCGCGAAGAAGACCTGATGAAGTCTGCAAATCAGTCTCATTTGTGTGTGTGTTGTGTTGTGTTGTAATTAATTCCTATATTAAAATAAAATGAAAATAATTCAAACTTGTCCATGTTAACAATCAACAGTCTCTACATGGAAATGACTGCAATAACTATCTCATGGCCACGCATTATAATTTTTTTATCCAATGTCACCAGGGCGGCTCCGTACAAAATACTGCACAATTTCAAATAAAAATACTTAAAGAATGAGATTTCTGAAATGTAATTTTAAGTTTTGCATTTCCTGTAATACTTTGAGTGAAGTCGCTTTTTTGATGATTAGTTCAGAGCTTAAATGTGATGGTAAGATAGTAAACTGAGGTAAAATGAATGGCTCAAAAACAATCGTGGCTCCAAACAGGAACTATTGGAAAGAAAGTGTGGACCAGGAAGACCTCTTTTCCACCAGATTAGCTCTGGTTCTTGAACCGATTCTGTTAATGATTCAACAAGTCAACAATAAATAATCTTATTAGGAATAAAGCTGCCTCCTGTGTGAGCTGTCTGTAGCTGAACTGGGTCGGCATACGCTGCTGTATTTTAACGTCGGTCATAAAGGAGGTACTTGGACAGCCTGATATTTTCTGAAATCTTGACAACCTGTCTAATTGAAGGATTGCTCTTGTTCCTTGACTGGTCAGACTTTGTTGTAGTTCCCACTTCCTAACTACCTATTTCACGACTGATAGCTAACATCAGCTAAACTGTCGCTTTTTAATCTTTTAACCATCTTCACACTGTGGTTGTCTTTTCAACATAGATTAGCCTAGCACATAGCATATGTAAGTACAGGAAAGGAAGACTTAGACAGAGGTTCTGGAGGATGCTTGCTCAACTGTTAGAGCACAGAGCAAAAAGGGGAAGGGTCAATTACTTTGGTAAATACAACTAATGTTGGGTTGGCCAAAACAATAAAATTATAAACTGGCACCCTAATCTGCCAGCATCGTGCATACTATTGTAAAAAAATAAAAATAAAAAAATACTAACAATACTCTGTTACATTTAAAAATCCAATATATGCATAGGTGAGACATCTTGCAGTCATTATGGAGATACAGCTGATTCCAGATTCTGAGGTAAGGGGCTTTTAACTTCTAACAGCACATTACTCTGATCATATTTTGAATGCTATGCGGTATTCTATTTGTCTCTACTGCACTCACACAACGCCACACAGGCAAAAATGCACCACTCCAAATCAGACTGAAAGCAATTCCTAAAACATGTGGGGAATGTGGACTTCAACAATATGATGGCTGTGTAATTGAAGTGGAGACAGTGTGACGGCTATAAAGTGCGTCCTCTCTGAGCTCTAACAGATGACTTCTACATAACAGGCTCGCTCCCGTCGCTTATATCCTTGAGCTGAAGTACAGGCACGTTCGTCTCTGGCTTTTGACATGGAAAAACAAACATTAAAACATTTTTCACTGCTTAATCGCTTAAGGGAAAACCTGGGCCTGAGAGGAGCTCAGAGTATAGAAAGGTATAGCTCACTCATGCAGAACAAATACATTCATAGGCCTGCTGTCCACAGATGAAGGAAGTAATTAAAAAAAGGCCCCATCTGATTAATCCTCTTGTCTAGGAACAGAAACTAAGAGTGAAACTAACCCCCCTACCCCTCCCTGCTCCACTCTTCCTGTCCAAATAAGATACCTAGTCTAACAAGAATGCTCCTCTGGAGCTGTCGTACAGTTTTTATCCAGGTCTAGGCGAAACAAGTGAATCAATAAGGCATCCTCCGGCACCATCTAACTACTCCTGACTCTCCAGACCTTGTTAAGACCTGCAAGTCAGCCAGACTCTGGGCAAACAGTGGACTATTCTTTAATGGGCAACACACAAGGGAAGGAGGAAGTGGGTAAAACAGGAAAGGAGTGCAGAAACGGTGGAGTCTGCCTCCCCCTGCTGGTTGTAAATAAAAATGAGCCCTAACAACTGGTTGAGCATATAAGCTGAAATGAGCTGGAAATGTCTTCTGAAAGGGCCTTCAGACTGAAGTCCGGAGGGTGGCAGGGTGTGAAAGGAACAGTAGCAGCAGTAGCAGGATCAGAGCTTTAAAACAGGTGTACAGTCCCAGCCCCGGGACAAACAGGAGCATTTGAAAACCAGAGGCCAGCACCGGCAAAGCTCACTGTAAACAACAAGCCTGCTTCTTTTTTTCGCAGGTTTAAATCATTCACAGACGGTCTTTTCTCCCTTTTCTTTGATTCTCCGAGATGATTTGGTTTTAGCCGCTTTGTTGTGCGTCGTCATGTCTGTTCTGCAACAAAAGGCAAGTCTCCCTTTAAATATTTCTGCTGATCATTGTTGTTCCAACAGTCCGAGGCCAAGTGGACTGAAGAAGCCCTTTATTTTTTAGTCAGTTCCTTCAGAGGCACAGCTCCCGTTTCACTGACTAGAGGTTCAGTCTTGGGGCCACTAAGGCAAACTCTCGCAGAATGTTTCGGGCCACGTCCACTTTGTACTGGGCGATCATCAGTGCCCGCTTCACGTCCTCAAAAGTGTAACCCTCCCCCATCAACTTGGCGATCTTGGCGTCCACGTTCTCCAACTCTAGGCTGTGGGTTTTACCTGGCTGACTGTCCGGAGGGATCTTCCTGGGTAGTGGCTTGGGCGGCCTGGCAGGGGCCTGCAAACAGTCCATCGATACTTGCAGAGAGAAAGAGAGAGAGATGGTGTCAGTGGAAAACTGTCCCTGGCACACAGGCAGAAACTTGAGAGTGTTATTAGTGGTCAGGGAGAGGTTTGTAGACTACACACAGCTTGTCAGCTTGAACTAAAGCTCTGACATTTTCCCCAGTGCCTTCCGAGGTCGGACCTTTATCATTAAGTCTTTCATAGTTAGAAAGCAGATATTGAGGTATTCACTGCACATATGTCTTTGATGTCCTGCTCCTCAATGGATGCCAGAGAGGCCAAAATGTGTTCTGCCTGCTTTATGAGAAACAGGGCACAAATAAAAGCTCCTGAAACCAAACACAATGAAGCTGATGTGGAATTTAAGACAAACTTTTAATGTCTGCACAAAGTGAATCCTCGGTCATCATCCAAAGAGCTGCTCACAACTTCCCGTTCTTCCCATTGATGAGACTCTCCAAGCCCGCGAGATGCACATGAATCTTTCAACAGAGGGGGAGTTTTTTTCTCTGAGAGTAACTTTTCTACCAAAAATCCCTTCTTCAGTGATTGAATAAAGGGATCCTTGTGCAATTTCAATTTCAAAGGCTTTTTTTTATCCTAGAGGTTTTAATCTTTTTTTTGGTCACATGTCCAGTCAGAATATTTGAGGTCGAAAACACAGAGAACATGAAGTCATGTGTGTATCACAAGTCTTGTTAAACTTACACTCTCATCTAGACCTAAGGCCAGAATCCAATCGTACGCCATCTTACAGAAACTGGTATTTATAAAAGAAGGATGTGCAGACCCCACAAATACTTCAGACATACACACTGCTTCCTTCTGATAGCTGTGGGTGACATGATGTGGCACAGATTAAATATAAAAGATGTAACCATATAGTTTGTATTGTATTATTATTCCTGCTGTTTACATACCATTCTGTCATTTTAAATGATTTACCACTGGTGAATTCTGAGTCTTTTTTTATATTTGTGCCATTATTTCCCTCTACCAATATTTTCATGTTATGTTGAACTGAGAAGCACTTTGTAAAGTCTGTTTCAATATGAGCTCTATAAAGGAATCACTGATCATCTTTCTGACAATTAATAATGATGATAGATATATCACAGTGCTACTGTTTGTAGGTTCATGTGATGAGTTTTAAGCATCTGGCCCCTGGACATGTTTTTGTTTGTAGAAACTATATGCGTAAATTTCCTCTACCTTGACTTGGTAAATGGTCGTACTCCAGGCAGCCTCTGGAGCCTTTAACATTTTCTGTGTGTCGTCTGACTGGAGGCAGAGGAGCAGCACTGTTCAGCATGTCAAACACTGTGTCTAGAACACAGATCAAACAGAGAAATTCAGGTAAACAAGTCTGTTGCTATCTGTCAGTCAACAAAGTAATGCTGTAAATCAGTGGTTCCCAACCTCCCAACCTTTCTTTCTTTCTTTTTGTATCACGGAGTAAACTGACAATATATTTACAGCTCACCGGGAGTTAACAGCAGGTGCTCCTGTCCGGAGGAGGGCCTGTGCGGTCGTGTGATGACAGAGGAGGAGGACATGGAGGAGTTGCAGGATGGGGATGGCGAGGAGGAGGAGGAGGAGGAGGAGAGGTCCGTGAAGCTGTGCCGTGCCGGTGGGGGAGGAGGCGGAGGCTGGGATGGAGGGCATCTGTTGAAGGGGTCGTCTAATGCAGAAACACATGAAAAGCACCAGACTGAGCTCTCTGCTCCACTCTCTGAGTCACAGTTTACACCTATTCCATGAGGAGGAGGCTGACCCTGCTGTAAAGTCTGAAGCAAACTCAGTCCCAGCAATGGGATTACATGGCAAAGAGCGGATGGCATGCTGCCCTTTAGAGAAAAGCCAAGAGAGGATATTTTTGAGAGGGGACTTCACAGGAGGAGGAGGAGGAGGAGGAGGACTGGGACAGAGACTTGTGGCAAAAAGGATCAAAGACAAAAGATCAGGCTGTGTTGTTGTTTGACATACGCACCCGTGAACATCTCACAATGTACGAGACAAGTTTTTTGTGTACAGAATTATTATAACTAAGTCAAAATCAGTAGTTCTTCTTGTTGCTACAGTGTGATGTTTGAAGTTATGTATTGTAATGGTAAATTCAGTTACTTTGTTTTAGCCACTACATATGCCCAACGTCCCCTTCTTAACACAAGACACCAGGTCCTTTTGTGTTTTTAATTATGACTAGTGCAGTGCCCGTAGGAAGTATGTATTGCTATAGAAAAGTGGGAGGTTAAATAGCTTTTTCATGGATGGCCAAATGAGGTTGTGTTTGAAGGTGGGACGTCAGGGACATTTAGGTTTGTTAAAAATGAAATGTGTAGATTGATAACTATTGTTGTTTTCATATAATTTGGCTTTTAGCAAGGCCAATTCTCTGCACCCTCCTCTGTGTGAAAGACTCAGATGCGGCGGGGGGGAAATGTCGCTCCGTCCTCTTGAGGTATTATTAGGGACGCATTATTTTTTAACCGCCTACAGTGTGAACAGATAAGCCGACGACGCGGAGCAAGGGCGTGTCGGTCAGACAGTCTGATAACTGCACAGGTCTCTCACTCAACTTAATACAGGGAAATGTCCCACAAAGCAACGTTACAGGACCAAACAACAGTAACGTAGTAACTGTAACT
>JAGRRF010011533.1:25908623-25925877 GCA_019097615.1 Morone chrysops | reverse complement strand
TGTCTGTCTGTCTGTCTGTCTGTCTGTCTGTCTGTCTGTCTGTCTGTCTGTCTCTCTCTCTCCCCCAACTGGTCAAGGCAGATGACCACCCACCTACCTAGAGCCGAAGGGTCTGTCCGAGGTTTCTGCCTGTTAAAAGGCAGTTTTTCCTTGCCCCTCTAGAGCCGAAGGGTCTGTCCGAGGTTTCTGCCTGTTAAAAGGCAGTTTTTCCTTGCCCCCGTAAAGGCAGTTTTTCCTTGCCCCCGTGCCAAGTGCTTGCTCATGGTGGTACTGTTGGGTCTCGAAGTGCTTGCTCATGGTGGTACTGTTGGGTCTCTGTAAATGTTATAAGGAGTTCGGTCTAGAGCCAAAGGGTCTGTCCTAGGTTTCTGCCTGTTAAAAGGCAGTTTTTCCTTGCCCCCGTTGCCAAGTCTTGGTGGTACTGTTGGGTCTCTGTAATTGTTATAAGGAGTTCGGTCTAGACCTGCTCTATGAGGGTCTGTCCGAGGTTTCTGCCTGTTAAAAGGCAGTTTTTCCTTGCCCCCGTTGCCAAGTGACGTTGCCAAGTGCCTGCTCATGGTGGTACTGTTGGGTCTCTGTAAATGTTAAAAGGAGTTCGGTCTAGACCTGCGCTTGCTCGTGGTGGTACTGTTGGGTCTCTGTAAATAATGTTATAAGGAGTTTGGCCTAGACCTGCTCTATTAGGTTTCTGCCTGTTAAAAGGCAGTTTTTCCTTGCCCCCGTTGCCAAGTGCTTGCTCATGGACGTTTCTGCCTGTTAAAAGGCAGTTTTTCCTTGCCCCCGTTGCCAAGTGCTTGCTCATGGTGGACTGCCTGTTAAAAGGCAGTTTTTCCTTGCCCCCGTTGCCAAGTGCTTGCTCATGGTGGTACTCTTAGGTCTCTGTAATTGTTATAAGGAGTTCGGTCTAGACCTGCTCTATTTGAAAAGTGCCCTTTTATAAGGAGTTCGGTCTAGACCTGCTCTATTTGAAAAGTGTCCTGAGATAACTTCTGTTATGAAATAAGGAGTTCGGTCTAGACCTGCTCTATTTGAAAAGTGTACTGAGATATCTCTGTAAATTTTATAAGGAGTTCGGTCTAGACCTGCTCTATTTGAAAAGTGTCCTGAGATAACTTCTGTTATGAAATGGCGCTATACAAATGAATTGAATTGAAGGCATATACAGCAACTGTAGCTTCAAAGCAACTCACTAAAACGTAGGTGTGTGTTTCAGGATACAAACCAGTATATATTTGCAAATAACTGAAAAATTTGTCTGTGTACTGAATCAATACACGATGTCCTGTATTTTCATGCATATACTATGCTTTCCATTCTTGGAATGAGATGAGTCATCATGATCAGTTTCACAGTAAAAAGTAGTTATTATACTATATTACATAATTGATGTAACAGTGCTTTACTCTATCAATTCTTTATTTCCATTATGTCTATGTAAACTAAACATCAAGGACGCGTAAAATAAATATTTCCCAAAGATGGTTTCAGTCCTTTTAGGTAGTTTCTTATCACGCTGCTGTACGTTCAGGTGTATGGGCAGTTCTTCAGTATTAATTCTGAAAAGCCTGGGCCAAATTTGACCTTCAGTAACAGAGAGAAGTAGAAGAGAAATATATTCTGTATGCAAAGCGCACTTCTGAAATTAAAGGTCCTGTATATGGAAGACAAAATGTATGCAAATCACTCCCTGATTATTACCAGAAGTGACAATGCTCTGCACAGACAACTGGAGGCACTTTCTGATCAAAGAGTGTCTTTGGAAGGAGAGTGGGTGATTGGCTGAGTGTGCGCGTGCATGAGCACACTAGGCTTTTAAATGATAAAGTGGAGAGAGCATACAAATTATGCAGATGCTAAGCAGTATTCTAGTTTCCACAGCAGTGGATTTTGAAGCAGTCTCTGGAGGATTTACTTGGTTGTATTTGAATGGTCAGATCAAATCGGGGATTTCATTATTTGGCATAGATTATCATATTTACATTCCGCTCAACACACTTCAAGTATGTATTTACTCATTAGAATAATAGGAGAGCAGCTTATTAGTCTTGTTCCTGCTACACGCTTCATCTACAAAGGGGCTGTCAGGAAAAGATTTTATTCTCACTTTTTTTCAAAAACGATTTTGATATAAATAAATGTATATTCAGTTACTTTATCTAATGAACAACAGTCCATGGAGCCTTGCTGTGCAGTAGGCAGTTATATTTGGGGATTATGTGCCTCACTTTAGAACATCAGTGGGAGTTAAAGCTTGTGACCACAGACCACAGACCGGCTGTGGCTCAGAGGTAGAGTGGGCCGTCCCCCAATCGGAAGGTTGTTGGTTCGATCCCCGGCTCCTCCTGGCATGTGTCGAAGTATCCTTGAGCAAGATACTGAATCCCCAAATTGCTCCCGATCATCATCAGCATCAGTGTGTGAATGTGTATGAATGTGTTAGTTTCTGTTCGATGGACTTTGCCATCGCTAGCATCGGTGTGTGAATGTGTATGAATGAGTTAGTTTCTGTTTGATGGACTTTGCCATCACTGATGTGTGAAAGGGTGAATGTGGCACGTAGTGTAAAACGCTGTGAGTTGTTGGAACACTAGAAATGTGTGGCACGTAGTGTAAAAGCGCTTTGAGTGGTTGGAAGACTAGAAAGGCGCTATACAAGTGAATGACTTAGTTTCTGTTCGATGGACTTTGCCATCACTGAGTGAATGTGTGTGAAAGGGTGAATGTGGCACGTAGGTGTAAAAGCGCTGTGAGTGGTCGGAAAACTAGAAAGGCGCTATACAAGTACAGGTCCATTTACCTCTAGTCACAAACGAACAGGAAGCCACTTGCATACAAATTTGCTGATGGATGTTATGAATCAGTAAAGTATCAATAATGAGCATAAAGTATAATTATTATGCATTTAATAACCAATATATTTTGAGTTTAGTGCATGCTGTTATGCATGAACCACACTGTTATCACTGCATGTAAAATAGCTGCACCTGATGCACTTTACTGATTCATACAGTATAGAAAATAAAACTACATATAAACTATTTTAGTGAAGTGGCCTTCAGTTTCATTAGTCATTGGACATTTTAATCTTTAAAACTGACTGATAGTTGACTTTACGCTTGTAGTTCACAGCCTTGGGAGTGCTTTTGTACTAGTAATGCAGTTCAAATCCTTAACAACTACCAATGATGTGTGCTAAAGCAAGGCACTAGGCATGGTATGATAGGAAAATTTCATGTCACAATTACCTTGGCCAAAATAATTGTTATATGCGATATTATCGCAATAACAATGAAAATATAGTTAATACTTTTAAAATGGCACTTAAACATTACCCTGTTCTTTATTTTGGAATCTACACTACTTCCACACATCTGGTTTAACTTGTTTTTTGTGGGGGATATAACATACAAGGATTAGGATTTTGAAATGACTGGCCTAGTCCCCTTGTTAAAAAAAACAAAAAAAAAGAAAATCAGAAAAACCATATTGGACTGTATGTTGGAGAGCTACAGCTTTTTCAAGTCAAACCTTGTGAGGATATTCACCATTCACCAAGTGTTTTTTATTGTGATACACAATAATGATAAACATTACTGTAAACTGTACTTGGACTAGAGTTCAGAAGCCAGTTTATTTTATTATTCAGAGAAGACCATACGTCCCACTGATCATGTGGTATAACCATAACCACTTCGCTTAAAGCAGTAGTCCTCATTAAGGGGTCCTTGAGGTGGGGGTAATGTTAGATTTAATTTATTATATATTAATTTCACAATTAGCCTTAAAGGATCAGTGTGTAGGATTTAGTGGTATGTAGTTGTGTTGTTGCTGATTGCAACTGACCAGATTGAATCATGCTCGCCTTCCAAATCAACATTTTGACCCAATGATGGCGCTAGTTGAAAAGTCAGAGGATCACCAAAGTCATTAAGAGTACGAGAAGGTCTGTACAAACTTTCATTGTAATCTATTTCTTTTCTTTTATTGAGGATAAATACATATCCAAAGTTACTACCTTAAATGTTCAAACTAATTTCTAAACCCTACCTTGGAGCTCTCTGAGTTTCCTGCCCCCTCCATTCTGTGATGTAACCTCACAAATCCAGCAGATGGACAACTGAGTGGTCGTCCGTTCAGGTGAGAGGGTCCTGCGGACACCAGCTGGGGCGGGTGTTCGAATACCGTCCTGTGGGCATCTGTGAAGTGGCTGTCTTTGGGACATCGCGTCTCAGGGGGCATCTGGGAATCTGCCAGTGCGCCAGTGGAAGATGAGATGGAAGATGAACTGGGGAGCCAAGAGTGGCGTGACTCTGGGGGAATAGGAGGAGGGCGCTCAGGGGGAGGCGGTGGAGGTGGGTCCCTCTGTGGAGGAGGCGGGGCTGGAAGAGGCTTGTCCTGCTTCCTGGACATGCCTGGTGAAGACTAGAAGAGGTGGAGATGATATGGTATGCTCACTGAATGACACACTCATTTTAAATCACACCGAGACACTACACAGATTTTCTATGTTTTTACTGTTGTTGTTTTGATTACCCCGTTTTTGGCGTTCAGTATGGTCACAGGTCTTCATAACATAGCGATGCTACATAAAAATGCGCAAGTGAAATATAAAACTTTGCCAAACCTCCTCGACTGACATTATTGTCTTTTAGAGGCTGTTGGGGCCTTTTTTAAAAGCTAGAGTGAAAATACGGTTTTAATGACTTGTTGCCACTCAGTCTCCAGAGTGAGCTTTAATTTAAGTCATGCATTTCGTCTTTGTTCTTCCTCTAACTGTTGTGTATTACATCCTTCTTATGCAATTTATTAGGGCCCGAGCACTGACTTTGAAAATTTCATATTTTCTAGGGGTCCACTATGAGCATGGCAAAATGGGCCCTCAGGCGCCCATAAACTGTACCTCCCTTTCACTGATATGCATAAATATCAGTAAACACGAAAATCTTATCCTGACGTACAAATATTCCAGTGGGAGCCATATCCCAAACCCAACAGGAAGTTGGCCATTTTGGATTTAGCTATAATTTCTGGGAATTTATCAGAGCAAATTTAGTCAGTTGACTCTAAACATAATCACGATTAAAAGTTGTGCTATTTGTGACTTTTTGTCAGATGGCGTGTCCATCGCATGGCACCAAGTTTTGACGTTTCGCCATGAAACAGGAAATTGTCCTAACTTCAGTGTACATTGTCCAATCATCTCCAAACACTCTGATAAGCTTGGTGTTATCATGATGTTGTGCGTGACCCGACGGCAGCACACCCCGACGTGCACCAAGTGCGAGAGCCCGATCATCACTGCTTGCAGTTTTAATTATTCGTGCTTCTGGAAAGCACTTCTTAAACTTTTATATAAACATTTGTTTATATCAAATTATTATATATTATATTGTGTGACAACCCACTGATGCTTTTTTTTTTTTACTTCAGTGATAAAGTGCAAGAAAACACAAGTGAGACATTTTTCTTTACATCAGAGGGAATGTAGTGACTGACCTTCGGGGAGCCGGTGGGACTGGCAGACGGAGAGCGGATGGCGCCCTTCTGGATGAGGTCAAGTCGTGGTGGGACAGGGGGGAGGGAGAGGTGCTGGACTAAGTGGCTGGGGTCTCCTCCATGGGCCTTTCTGTGTTGGCTGACAGGTGAAGAGCTGGGAGACACCATGGGCGAGTTCTGGCGCTCAGCACAGTGCTGAGAGGAGAGTAAATGATCTCTTAGAGGCATGTTTGATTATTTATGACCAGCTGTTGTATGGTTTGAGCATTGCAAGAGAATTATTCATCTGATAAAAAGCAGTTAAAACAGTCATATTTGCTGAAACTTCACTATATCCTGTACAGTACATGAGACAGATAACCTGTGAAAAAATCAGGGAGCCAACCCTTCCCATCTTTTTATCTTTCTTGACTCTGATTGGTTGATTTTGTTCAGGCCCGGTGGATTCTTGCAAATACCATTAGGAGCACTAGAACAAGCCAAATAAACCAGATTTTTTTCACAGATTATCTGTCTCGTGTACTTGTGTTGGTATATTATTTAGTTTCAGCAAATAGGGCAAGAAGTTATTTTTTTAATAAAAATTACCTATTGCAGCTTTAAAGGGACAATGTGTAGTATTTTAAGTATTTTATTTGCTAAAATCAATGTCTTCATTCATAAATGTGTCCTCATTGGTGTAAAATGACCTCTGCCAATGATCTGACTTATCCTCGTCAGCGAAGAATTTCTTATCTGTATATACATTGGATGGGCAAGTCCATGAAGGCTTCCATGTTGTTCCGCCATTTTGAAAAACTACAAGGTGGAACCCAGGTGGAAAGAGCTAATGAAGGAGAAAGACTTGCCTGAAAGGGACGCTGATGTTGCCTGCTTTCTCCTCGACAGGTAAGTCAATGTTACGGTCTAAATTACAAGGTTCTTTTATTGCTTTCGAAAAATTCTACACAATGTAAAAAAAGATATAAGATTTCCCATCCAGTCCAACCTCAGTGTTTCTTCTTGTTGCTACAGTATGATGGCTCTTCAAAGTATTTATAGGACTAATTCCTTTTTGCTTGATAAATATGGCCCCCGACTCTTAACCTCGCGAGACAGCTAGATAGCTAGATTTTTAAGGTCACATAAGAATCCATCTTGTCAGGCCTGGTTTAACACAAAGGGAGTGCAAAAAGTGACTGTTTGTTATATTATAACAATGGCAGCTGCTAAAGAGGTTAACGTAGATGCTGCTAGCATTAGTTGGAGAAGAGCAAAGAACGGCACTAAAGGCTTTTCTTGAAGGAAAAGATGTTTTCTTTCTTTGCTTGACTTTATCAACAGATGGTACATCCAATCACCTGCCAAGTATTTTTGTGCCTGCCCTTTTCCAAAACAGTTTCCAATGAAGACTTCCCAAATGGTTCTATGTAACAAACCATCTGGCGTAGTCAGGTTAGTGGACTATTTCAAACAACTAAAAGAAAAGGCAAATTTAGACCTCTTTAAATCCTTTCACCTACTCATCAATAAATCAGCTACCAGCTAGCACTACAAGTCTTCACCTTCCTGATGTTGGCCAGTCCATTCATGACCAGGCAGTCCTCTCGGTCTTCCTCATCATCCAGCTCCAGCATGGGGCAGCTGTGCTGGTCCAGGAAGAAGCACTTGGCACCCTCATTGCGGGGGTCAAAGGGATCCACAATTATGGGCTCTGTGCCTTTGATCTCACAACGACAGAACGGACAGCCCTGACCATCCGATTCCTGGAACAGATAAAAGAAAGAGTTTGCATGAAACAGGATATTTTATGTACACAGATACAGGTGCGGCGATGACATCTGTAACCCTCTGGCATTTCTAAATCTAATGATGTGACGAGCATGGTTTTGTTACTGTAGTGTTTTGGGAACATGAGCTAGCACTTGGACCATGGAGCAGGAAGGCTGTTGCATGGTTATGGTTATATGCTTTACTACTACCCTATATCTTACTCTCTCTTCCCCCCTTTCATAAAAGGACTTGACAAAGTCGACTGGACATATGCATGTGTTAATCCTCTCCAGGGGAAACTGTTTTGCAACTTTACAACATTGGCCACATGTACATATTCCACATGGCAGCCCCTATCAAACAGGGGTCATAAATGAGAGAATAAAATAGGTTTTGTTTTTCAGTGCATCTCTCTCTGCTGACTCTGGGGCTACAATCAAAGGCAGACAATATTTACATAGAACAAAGCTGCATTTGTGGTGGCCATATGGTTGGGGACTTGGCAGGGCATGCACCAAAGGCATGTTTGAAACTTAATCCTAATGAGAGTGGGCCGAGAAGGGAAGGAGTGGGAGGTTAAAAAGAAGGGAGCCCAGACGGGGTAGGAAACTGTGTAATGGTCATGGAGACTGAGGAAACCATACTATTTGGCAACGGCACGATTGAAGTGACAAACGAAAACAAATTGCTTCTGAAAGCATGCCATGTTGAAGGGGAAAACCTTCCCAACTTTACTTCTGCATTGAAATAGAAAAATAGCACTTCAGCTCAAAAACAAGGTGTTGATAAACTCACCCTTCACACACTGATTTAGAGATTTGCAGAAGTCTAGTAAATGTCAAGGTTAAAACTGGGCAAATTTTGGTTAAGGAGTGAAGGTTTTTGAGATATCTAGTTTAAAAATAAACATGGTTTCAACAGCATTTAAATGAATATGTTTTTTGTTAAAAGAGGCCATATTATGCTCAATTTCAGGTCCATACTTGTATTTGGGTGGCTCCTTGAATTAGTTTACATGAGTTAATGTTCAAAAAAAATATTTCTCATATTTTCCACTGCTGCAGCACCTTTACTCACCATTTGTCTGACAGTCTGTTTTTCTTTAACCTAGCCTATTAGGCTGTGCCTGTTACAATGTGATGTAATATTGTAATGGAAGAAATGGCTGAATTTAAACAAGGCATGTCAGGCAATGCAGGAGCTGGAGCAGTGTTTCCTGTGGGAGACTAACTCTCTATGGTGTGAACTTTGGGTTTTGTCATTTACATGCACAAAAATCTATACAATACACAGAGCTGTCAGAGTGAGCCAAAACAGTTTGGTTGTGGGCCATATATCTATCCACCAGTAGGAACAGTGATTATGGAAGCTAAAATGATTTATTGCCATTTTACTGTCACAGCATGACCACTTTACTTAAATTTTAGACATTTTCATTGACCTGATGTGTATGAGGGAGTGTGTTTCCTAGAAGTGACCGAAACGTGCCTCCAACATAGTCATTTTATCCATAGTTAAAAATATTGATTGGAGGAGCTTTCAACTTTTAAACCAAACTTTAGGTTGGGTTTACCAGTTTTAATATTTTTGCCTAAATGTATTTTGATCTGAAAGTCATGAAATATATGCCTAAAAGAATATAATTTCAAATCACGCTGCCTCAAAAAAAAAAAAATGTTTGCATCACTTCAGACGAGGTTGACTTTACACTCCTTGGATTGTTACAGAATAAATCTAAAAGCTAGAACAAGGGAACCCTCCCATGTGCCCCATATCAAAAATGGTCGCTGAAGAGAACAGGATGTGGAGTTAACATCTGTTCCACCCCAGCTGACTAATATACAGAGTAAGAGGAAAGTCAGGGAACCACCACATAGTCAATGACCTGAACAGACCGGTGCTGGGTTACTCACTGTCACAAGGTAGGAGGGTTCCCTCTCACTGTCTGACTCACTATTTCACTAATGTGAAGGAAAATACTTCATTACCGAAGCACAAATAAATACACACACACACTAAGATTGTGGAGGAGGCGGGGTCACGGTTGTCATAACAGGAAGTATGACAAAAAAACACGGTTCATGTGGGTGCTGAATCCTGCTGTTTACAGAGCATGGAACTTAGCTCTGGAACAACTCGCCTCACTCGCTAAACCTTCATAGTGAAACCAACCAAGAAAAAGCTTTCCAGTTTTGTAGCCATGAAATTAAACCTCTTGAGAACAGAGCATCAAACCAAATATCTGTGTGCGCTCAAAAAAGCTTCTGAAAACGCCTAAATCTGGTTAGACGTATCCCCATAGTCCTGTCAGATGAACTAAACCTTCATCAACACCACCAATCATGTTCCAAATGTGTTAATTCAAACAGGATGTTTTTTAACACTACTGACAGTAGAAAAGTAGATATGACAGTATGTATAATTTAATACATACAGTTTTGCGGTTTGTTTAATTTTGCATTTGTGCTACTTGTGGAACAACAGCTGGATGTTTCAACCATTTATCTATTTTAGCTAACTTTTAAAACTATGTATCTTGGGTATTTCAAATATTTATCCACTTTTAGTCAAGGCTGTTTCAATAACTTTTATCCTTTTATAGCTAACTTTTTTGACTATTAGCCATGAATTCTAGCTATTTCGACAATCTGTCACTTTTGGGTAACTTTTTAGACTTCTCTATTCACTTAACAACTAGCTAGTTTTCACCCCCTCAACACCCGATGTTTCAGGTGTTACAGCTGACTCAATATGTTGATATTTTTTAAATAAAATTGGCAAGTGCAGTGATGTAAAGCATTCTCAGGACCATAGATGCCCATTTAAGAAACAATCTGCCGCCCCTGTAGGAATTCATTGTTTCTTTGTTGTGATAACTGTGACCAAAACATTTGATCTGTAAGCAGATATCCCAAAAGATTTTGGTATGACTTTCGTTTTTTGAAGTCTACAAAAATACTGCAGAGAATAACTTCCTGTAACAGTACACAGACTAGCTGCATTGTCACAGAAGGTTCTTATCATCGCAACCCTCCCTTTGGTGAGCAAAACATTAAAAGCCATGAATTTGAATAAGTCTTAATAGTATAAAATGCGTTCAATTTTTTCATTCAATTGCTCTGACTAACACAATGCAAACAAAAGGCTCATAATAAATGGAAACGATTACAGCCCTGAGTGACTAAAAAACAAAGTGCACTCAGCTTTATGTATAAAACCTGCACTTATTGTCCTCTGAATCATCTTCCATGTCCTCCCTCGCAAAAGCTCCTCTGCCAAACATCTAAAGCATTGTTGAGATAGGGTTCATTTGTGTAAAAACATCAAACTATAATACACATAATAGAAACATTTTAAGTCTGAAAACAGAATTACTCCAGTGATAGATTTTGCCTGCCTATTGAACAATTCAAATATTCTACTTAAGACTTTGACACTTTCCTCTCTGAGAGTTAGAACAAACATACTCTCAGCCAGCTCAAAAAATAACCTTGATAAAGAATTGTGATTGCAAGACAGGTTTTTGGGCTCGGGTCCAGGTCTGCAGAGTGAATGTGTGTCCCCTGCCAGAGATCAATAACACTGAGGTCAGTGCAGAACTCGTACAGGAGAGCCGCCTCCCTTTGACTGCAACACAGATGTCCCACGCAGAGGTGGGTGGGTATGAAAGACGGAGGGGGGGAGAGAGAGCGGCAGGAGAGGAGGGAGACTCGATGCTGACTCATTAGGGGAAGGTAATTACTAACACACTGCACTGGCAGGGCTTCTGATACACTGCACGAGCACAATGGACACAGCAGGACAGTGTGCTCGTAGGATGCGCACATTAGAAAAAAAATGGCACACAGCAGGAAGGAGAGAAACACACGGAAACACTGGAATATACTGTGTGCACACTAAGCTTTCACTTCTGCTACTGACTGATATGTGGAAATTTGATTAGGACAGATGCAAGGACACAGGGAGGAAATGAGGGGGGGAGGGAGGAAGTGAGGGAGGGAGGGAGGGAGAGATTGTAAACCATATGTCCTGCACTGGAAGCTGAAAGCTGCTTCTATTATTCAGTAGTGGTTTCACTTATATGCAGATGCTTATTAATCTCAAACCAGATTCATTCCTACATATAAATGTTAAAAATACGCTGTTGGCAGTGTTGAAGAGGTTAACATGTGTGAGGTTTTGGTCTTTTTCTGCTGAACAGAATATTGCACATAAAGACAAAGACAATGTGATGATGAAGATTCTGGCAGTACCCACAATGTCCCATGTTCATGCATAAATGGTGACAGCAACCGGCCAAAGCCACAGATTCCCCATCTCTGTTCAAAGTTTTGATCTCGGAATGAGTATGTGCAGTATTGGTTCATTACGATACCTGCCAGGCTGTAAGACAGGAAGTGCACATTAGGTGACCACAGGGTTCGATCTTGACGTCTTTGTCGTTCTCGGCGCAGATCTTACACAACTGGAAGGTGGAGCCCATTTCACAGTAAAGCTCATACTGCTCCTGTTCAGGCAAAGCAAAGGCCTGTTAGTCATTGAGTGGTGCACGTATCAGACATGGGACACACATACAGCATACACACAGTACAAGCTGCCTATTGTGGCCATAATGGTACATTCAGTGATGTTTACAGGGACTTCCAATCACTAATTCAGAGCTATTCCATGATCTTGGTTAATGTTACAGGAAAATCTGTATAAATCAAATCAAAGGACAAACTTGTATATGTATCAGGGTTACTGCGGGTTTAAAGACCTTTTAAGACTATTATCAATGCAATTTAAGACCTATTTTATGTCTATACTGGCAAAAAAGTACAAAAGATATGAAGGAAAATATGTCTTCATTGCTTTTATTTTACTTCAGCTACCGTGTGTAAAGTTCAGACCACATCCGCTTTTAATGACAGATCCAAACTCTTGTTGCAGGAGCTACGGTACGTGTCCACAGGATGAGTCATTTTCACACTTTCATTCACTGTCTATGTGAGCAGCTGTGCAATGCATTTTCTGCAGATGTTAACACAAACCAATACTTGGTGATGGCAGGCGTTTACTGCTGGATTTTTACTTTATATTTTTCTGACTTACTCTGATAACCTTTACACCCAAAGCTGAGCGTTTTCTTCCACGAGGTGCAGTGGTCTGACATATTTGGCCAGGTTCAGTCAGTTCTCAGTGAACATTTTCCATACTGACAGTTTACATGATGTATTCTGGCTCTGTGCAGCTAAGAAATTCAATGACTGGTGGGAACCATGATACATTACTCTACCTATCCAGATGAGACATGCTTTCAGACACACACACAAACTCACTTGTGTCACTTTGATGTGATCATGAGGCGTTGGCTCACACAGACCGGTGAGGTCAGGATTGTAGCTGCGACCATCGGGGTACAAGTAGCTGCAATTTACAAAAGAAAACATTTAAACCAGCACACAGTAACTAACTGCACATTAGGGATTTCATTTTGTTTTATCTATAATATTCTACAACATGCGACATAAAAAAATGTGATGAACCAGAAATATCAGGGCTGCACAATTAATGGAAATATTATCAAAATGACAATATGCAAATCCTGGAAGCTGCAACTTTTTGATAATTGTTAAATGTGTGATAAGCATTATAATGAAGTACTGTGGTGCTGCAGAGATGTCCTGGCCTACAGAACTGTGACGCAAAAATTATCATCCATTATTCATACTAATCATATTGCAATGGTAATATCTGTCTAAATAATCACAATATGAAAACAGATGTTAATCGATCCTGATTTCTGACTGACACAAAAAAGTTCTTAAATAAATAACTAAAACCACGATAACTGACGTTTGAAAGAGCGACTGACAAGAGCTTAACTTCCCCCCACAGTTGCTAGGGTCTCCTGCCCGATCAAAAACAGAGGTGCTTCAAACAGGATCTCCCCTCTTCTTCCTCCTCCTCTTCCCCCACCCCGCTCTACAGCTACAGTGGACTTGCAAGAAAGAAGCAGCGCTCCTCGGCCGGCCATGATTGGCGGCTGAGGGAAGCGAGATGCCACACGCTAAATGGAGGGAAGCGTGTCTGATTTGTCTGGGGGCCTGTCAGATTATCAGGTATGATAGAAGCAGATGGTTGAGGCTAAGGAAGAGGTAGCTTTCAGAGAAGAGTTACGCCTTCAGGCACCTCGCTCTGGCCTGCCAAGACATTCAAAGACTTAAAATCAGATGTGACTGATGAAGACACGGTTGATCATTTCTCATTTGCATACAGTGTGTACGCAGAGGAGAGTTTAGCACAAGCGATCAACATATAAAGAGAGAGTGAACTAGAGAGAGAGAGAGTGAGTGTGTGAGTGCCTGAGGTTACATACAAGCCCTCCCTGTAGCCATCGATGAGGGCCTGGAACAGCGGTTTGTTGTGGGGGATGGTCTGCAAGATGTTGCCATCACTGGTCACATAGCCAATGGCCCACTGGCCCAGTCGGGTACAACTGAGTCTGAAGATGTAACTGTCAGAGAGAGAGTGGACACAAGTACACGGTTCACACACAAACTGCAAAACAAAACTTTTACAAACTTTCAATAACGATGTGGAAGCAATATAACATTTTGTCATGTCAAGCTACATACATGATCAGAATTAGGTTTAGGTTTATTGCAAGGAATGTTTTTACACATCTGAGGAATTTGTCTTGGTGCATTGGTGTATACAATATACAAATCAAACAAATATACAAATCACACAAAAATCACACAAGATTTACAATACAATACAGTGGTTTCAACTCAAACTGTCTTGGGGCCACTGCTGGTATTGTCAGTGTATCATAGGAGGGCCACTTCAGTGTTCAAGTACTACAAGAAAGAGCAATATTCTGGAAATATTAACATTAATCACATCACACTTTTTTTTTAGTTATTTTTTTGGCCTTTTATTGCCTTTATTGGATAGAGACACCTGAAGATTAACAGGAAAGGGGGTAGAGAGAGAGGGGATGACATGCAACAAAGGGCCGCAGGTCAGTTTCGAACCCGGGCCACGGCAGCAACTCCATCTATGGGTCGCCAGCTCTACCGACTAAACCCCACCCACTAAAATCACACTTAACAAAAACCAAAAAATATACATTTTATCTTTATCCTCTTATCTACGTCACATGTAAAGTTAATCAACTAGTATTACTTAAATCAACTTTAAGTTCAATCCTATCTAATTATATGATTATAATTTTTTTGTGTGTGAAATGTTTTTTTTAAATACTTGAAAAGGTGTTTTTTTTACAGGCACAACTACACACACCATAACACACATAAACTAGTGCCAACAGCACAGTATTTATAGCGTGTTTTATCATTACACATGTATATTCCTTTTTCTTTGGTATTTTTTGCTGTTGAACCTTTATTCATTGTACTGCTTTGCTAAGTGCTAAGGTTATTAGAGTGAAAGAAAACTAAACTAAAAACTAAAACTAGGTGGGGAAAAAAAATGTTTAGTTAATGAAATAAAATAAAAATGAGACTTTAGAAGAAATTTTTTTTATATTTATTTTATATTCTCATTTATCCAATGCATAGTGACTTTTACCTGTACAGTCTCCTATTACAATATAAAAATGTAAAACGAGTTAGTGTATAGTGAAATAGTGTATTCATTTTATCTGACAGATATTTTTTACTTATTCATATACAGCATCATATGACTGCTCAATATTCAGCCTAGAAGTTCAAGTTATTATTTGCTATTGTTTATGGCCTGTTATCACTCAATATACAGTAATGTATGTTGAGTGATCCTTCTGTCACTCAACATAATGTATGCTAAGCAAGTAAGCAATCAGCTGAAACATTATCACTCAGTTTTGTATCCAGGCACTCTTCTCAAAGATCTTAAAAGCAAATACATAATGCCTCAGTAAGATTCAGTGTGCTTAATCTTCACAAGTATACACAGCAGACCGGCTGAGCTGCACTTGAAACACTGTCTCAAGAGCTGTAACAAAAAAAAGGCGAGCTCTAATTTTTTCAGTCCCACCCTTGGTATGCAGTGTGACTGAAAAGCCACTTCTGCTGGACTGAAAACATAAAAGCAACTATCAATGGACCTCATGATGAGTGCACTGACACACAAAAGATCAATTCCGTCACACACACTGCAGTCATACCACCGGAACTTCTGCTACTATTAACTCGCGCGTGTATGTGTTGGAGACACTGTATCAAAGGAAGCCAGATGCAGAGAGCACACTCTTGATTAAAAAGAGGCTTTTGGTAGTTTGAGAAGAAAAAAGGGGAGGATAAATCAAGCTCCAGATCAGCCCCTGCAGGGACTTGAAGTGAAGTCAAACATAATAAAATGAGGCCAATGTGGAAGTAACAAAAACTGCAACGGCCACTTGAGGCTGGCTCCCAAAACTAGTCAATCCCCATAAGGCCCGTATTAAAATGCCCAACTTTGCAACATAAACAAACATGGTTACAGCTTGGTACAAGTTTTGGTCTCTACAGCTAATTTTCCCATTCATGACAACTGTATGGGTTTAAATTACATTCAATCTTTATATATTTAATAAAACTCATTCTTCTAATAATCTTTGTAAATAAAATACATTTTCCTTCAGATTGGTCTTATTTCAGACATTTTCGTTCGTCTCTTTGTGGGGTCATTATATAAGCAACCATGGCTAGTCTATCCCTGAAATTAAAGCTGCAGTAGGTAACTTTTACAAAAATATATATTTTTATAATATAACAGATGATTGTTGAGTAATTTTTAATAAAGTTACCTACTGCAGCTTTAATGATAACAGCCTCATGAATCAGTTGTACAGACCTGATGTGATCAATGACACCTGAGTGACCAATGGAGGATGGAGATGAGATGATTACAACTCACACACTTCAACTATTAAAAAATACACAAAAAAACAATGTTTTTTCTACACTGAAATATGAAAATTGTACCTCTGCCTTTTGTATAAAACTAAACCGCAACAAACAATGGTGCCTCTGCCAAGTCGTTCAAGCCTTATCACAGTGGGATTTCCTTGTGCAGCTGAATACAAAGGCAACAGCTCAGCACAAAGGTGGAACAATCTGAATGTGAAAACGACGTGAGAAAAGAGAACGAGGAGGTATTATACATGCAGTCCAGCATGAGTACTGGGCTAAAAGCTAGGCCTGACTACAGTATGATCCCATCTCCACCAGCAACAAAGTCAGCATGCTAAATCCACTAGGTCTTTGACCGAGAAGAGACGTGGGTGGACAGTTTGAGAGCTTCAGACTGCTCCGCTGATGCTATTGAGCTGTTTCGGACAGAATGTATACCTGTGTGTGCATGATTGTGAAACGTTTACACAGTCACACATGCGTTAAAGCAATCATCACTTTCTGTGTGATAACCATGTTTGGTGTTATTATTGAATTTAGATATGATCAATACATTGTGGGATGACTTTTCATCAATCTGTAAGATCTGACTTATCCCAAGTGCATGCACAGAAGTGTTCGTGTGGGCATGTTTGCGTGCTTGAGTGTGTGTCTGAGTGAGCCGAAGTGGTAACATGTAGCGGCTCATCCAATACAACTGCCCTCCCCCACACAGCTGTGCGTGTGTGTTTGTTCCAGTGCTGGTTCATAACAATGGTATTTGCATGATTCACTCTGTGATCAGTACCCTATACATTTGCATACTCAGACACACTAGCCCCACACTTAAATACACACACACACACACACACACAACTTCCTGTCCTGTCATTATCTGCTCTGCTCTACTATGCTGCCACGCAAGACCAGCTAATCACAGGGCATGCATGGCTCAGCTCAAGGCTGCACAAGTTGCTGGCAATAAATTAGCACTGTTGTTAAAGGTATTTTCTTGAGCTACCCCCCCCATGCCAGGAACTTGCCACGTGGAGGGAAAAAACCCTCAAGATATTGGCACAACACCAAACACAACTTGTCAGCATTCACTTCAGAAACCAGCGTGTATGCCGTGTGTGCCACACACA
>JAGRRF010011533.1:25857389-25881992 GCA_019097615.1 Morone chrysops | reverse complement strand
TGCACTTTTAATCCAGCTGATTTAAATAACAATCACTTTAGGAAGCTGCTAAAGCCACACTTGTCAAGCTGGCAATAAAACGCTCTGCTGTGCAAATCACTTCAGATGTGCTCTGTGGCTGTGGAAGGGCATGAGAGGCATCGCAGTGCAGCTGTACCGGCTAAAAATACATATAATCACATTGTTAATGTGTTTGTAAAAGGGTCCAGCAAAAAGGATAAATGTTATAAATATATAAAATTCAATCATCTGCACAGCCTGTAATACAGCTGAAATAAACACAGAAATATAACATGGAGCTACGATAAAAGGCACGGCAAGGTTTGTGACAGTAAAGCAACATTTAAACCCCTAGCAGGCACACTACCAAATGAGCACTTCAGTGGTAGGGCTGTAATTATGTAATTATTCTACTTGAAGCTAATTAATTGAATATGAAAGTGTGCCTTTCATGGGATCATCCTGGACAAAAAAAAAAGACCCAACCTTCAGTAAAGGGCAAGGCAGGGTGATTACTAAAGCTGAGCTAGAGATCTCATTTCAAAAGCAACGTTGTTTTACAGCTCAGGCTCTGTGAATGACTTCCCATGCGCCAAATTGATCCTTTGTAGCAGTGAGTTATGAAGCCACATCAGCGGTTGCAGGTCTCTCTCCTGAGAGGAGTTTTCATCCTGAAAAATATTAATCCGGCTGAATAAAGAAGTTGTTTAGCTGTTTTGATCATTAGCTGCCAACATGCATGACAGATCGACCTTCCTCAGCCCAAATAAGGAAGTGATGAGTTTTCCTACACTGTAAAATTTACAGGTTTTTCCCATTTTACAGACTTATTCTGTACAATAATGGCCTGCAAATGTACATGTCTAATATAAAATAACCAATATGTAAATGTCCTTTTTTTCACATAAAAAGATGCAGATATTTACTGTTTATTTAATAAATTAAACTGTTAAATTCAAGTTTAAAATAAGGTAATGTTTTAAAATTAGGGTAATTTCATATGGATTTGTTTGTTAATTGACAGATTAGTTTTACAAAAACACTGAATAAATGTTTTCCACTGTATTAGTGTATGAACATTGTTAAACTATCAAAGCAGCAATAATTACTATAATTTCACAGATGATGTATTTTATTACAATAATAATAAAAATCAAACGATAACAGCACTCTTCTGTAAATTTAGGCATGATTAAAAACTATGTTTTATGGCCAAGGTGATATGGTGCCAAGGTTTTTTTTTTTTTTAAGAAAAGACTTAATTAAAAAAGGATCTTGGGAAAAACTGTCAAAGAAACAAGTTTGCCTAATTTAATTTAAAACAGCCTGCAGACTCACGTGAGGGTCATTTTGATTCAAAAGAGGCTACAAGAGTTTTCTAGGCTTACTGTAAGTGGCAAATACGCCCCAAGGGTCAAAGACAATTAACTCACAGAGACATGGACATTTAAAGTAAGAACAGGAAGTTCCAACGCAATATTTTAAAGAACAGCTGTTTGCAATTTTCCCATTCTTAAATTTCCTAATTAATATTCGTATCACATACTTATCTTGCTCAGCACATGGAAGAGATAGATGGGGGATCAGATGGTCAGATGCGCAGACAAGGACAATGAAGACAGGGTAAAAAAATCTGGGGGGTGGGGTGTGACTCATGGACATCAGATGGCTTGAAACAGCCCCGAAGAGAGGTTTGGGGGTGATCATGGCAGTTAATCAAGCATATGAAACAGACTTGTGCTAGACAGGCTTTCACAAAGACACAGCAGGCCACATATGGGTACCCATGTCCCCAGAGACAGATGTGATACCAGATGTGAGATCACTTTGCCTTTTCCTCAAAGAGAATGTGTTCCTTTCATGCATCTCTGTCAGAGGATATTGTGTGTTGTGTAAACATTATTTATACACTCCCTGATAAAAAGGACGAGAACTTTCTTTACATCCTCCCACTTCAGAGCCTTACTTTCCTTGATGCAGCATCGCCAACTACTGATAATAATCTAGTGAAGTGATCATATTAAAAACTGTATAATAAACCAGGTGTATTCTGCCTGTATTACGTATTTTTTAAAATAATTTTCAACAAGCGCACACATCCTTAATAGGCTTCTTTGTTGATAAATTATTTACTTTCTTACTTTTCTTCACAGTATTAAATGCTGAGATGCCCTCTTACGCCTTAAAATCAAGAAGGCCTCACAACCCACCATTAGGATTATGTCAAGGACCGCCCATTTGAAACATTTGTTTTGAGACTGACGACAGACATGTTTGATAAATGTCACAAAAGGATGGATATTTATTTTTTTTTTATTGTAGATTTTTTAAAATCCCTTTTGTTCCCTCTCCCCTCTATATTACAGAGAAAACCCACCCACACACTCACCTACATTACACAACGATAACCTTACCAACAACTGAACAGGCCACATGCAAAATATCACTGAAGAAGCAAAACAACAACAAAGAGACATATCCTTTGTAGCTGTTCTGTGTCTCTATCTGTCTGGGCATCTTGCTCCTGATCAGTAAGGGGGTGGGGGCCTTTTACATGCCTGCACCTAGGGGCCCATTGTCTCATAATCCATCCTTCTTGACAAGGAGTTAACGAGTCCTGAGTAAATAGATATTCAGTATTCAGCAGTAAATATGAGTATGAAAGAGCATATTCACATAGCAGCGTGTCATGTAAACGGATATGTGGGCAAAGTTTAAGTGTATGCACAAACAAGTGCAAGTCTGAACATTTGACAATGTTTTTGCCAAGGTCCGTTTGAAAAACTTATGTAGGCTTTGGTTGCCTAGAGATTAGATTTGTAAGAAAGGTAGAAATGGAATCCATAGTGATTACAGTCTTTGTTGCATTGCCAGTATTATGCGATTGTACTGAGGGGGTGAAAACAGCATTCTTCTTCTTTCTTTTTTTTAGCTTTGATTGTATTATTCTGTTTTGTGTCACGTTAACTTCTGCTATGACAAGTGAATTATCCTGTGGCCTGACTCACATCTAACAACTGCCAGTATGTATAATTAAATAAGGAAAATGCCGCTGTGATCACAGATTATTTCTATGTGAAATGAATTTCATAAAAAGCATAAAGGAGGAAAAAAATATATTTTTCAAAAACCACAACCAAGTACACTTTAGTATTTGTAGCGGTGTGCATCTGTCCCTTACGTATCCAGATACATGGGTTACGAAACGATTCAGGGACATTGTGTTTTAATATGGAACAATTCAGTGAGATTTGATTACATACATTTTCTCAAATACCAGGGAGCCAAGCTTCAGTCAACCGATTTATAACTTAAGAATCGGACCATCTACTGGTTCATGGCACATTTACATCGATCCTGGGGTCAAAGTACCGATGTAGCTGCATCTTCAACGTTAAAACCAGTTTCGGTAAAGCTTTACACCCCTAAGTATTTATATAATAAATTACTGCACCACAGCCGTGAACAGGAATAGTAAATATGTCCGTGTGAGATAAGAGATCGTGAGGAGCTACTAAAACACACTCAGCCTCCTTTAGCAGATTATGCTTGTGGTGTCCAGCTACACCTCCCCACAATGTAACAGTTCACAGTAATGTAATAGAAGTCAATGTAATAACACCAGTCAATAAGGAAATCAAATCCAGGAGCAGTCATACAATATTGTTTCTACCAGTTAGGCAATAATGTGTCCATGTAATGCAACATCGACTAGATACTCTTCTGTGTTTTGCAACTTTTTGTAATACAAATGAGGCGCCGAGTCAATATTCAGCCATGTTTTAAGTAATGAAGTGACCAAAAAGTGGCCACCGTGGCATCAAAAGATCCCTTTTCTGCGTTTAGACTTCATTAAAGCAGGAGGGGTAACAAGGCTGTGCTTCTCTCACCACTGAACAAAAATAATTCAGGCCATCTATCAGGACCGCTGACACATCCTGCATGACTCTTAACATCTAATGCAAGTATGAAAGATGTTAAAAGTAGGGGATGTGACATGTATCCTTGTTTAAACCTGCCTAAAATGTGAGAGGCGGGGGGTAGGGATGTTTATCAGTGAGGTGCAGTTTTGGGTTGAATTTTGAAATATTATGTAAGTGCCAAATGAAAACTGCTAATTTATAATGTACTGAATAAAAAGGAACTCAAGTGATTCAACTTTGGCATTTAGTTATGAAACACAAAACATTTTAAACATTTCAGATGTTTCCTCTTTTACTTTAAGTATGGCAGCAGTTTGTGGTGTTTATATGCTGTTAAAGATCCCCTCCAGACATGTATTAAAAGGTCCAGTGTATAACAGGATCTATTGGCAGAGGATGTTTTCATTAGAGTGTAATCACCTGAAAATAAGAATCTTTGTTTTTGTTACCTTAGAATAAAGCATTTTTTATCTACAGAGGGAGTGGGTCCTCTTCAGGCAGAGTCTGCAATATTGAAACACCAGTAGCCCAGAATGGACAAACCAAACACTGGCTCTAGATATGGGAGGAGAGGGTGAAGTGAGGAAGTTGCCATCTGCAACTACATCACTGGATGCCACTAAATCCTACACAATAGACCTTTAAGACATATACAAATATCTGTTTGGAACAATAATGTGTGTCTCATATTTTCTTTCTACAAAAACACCACATCTACTCCTTCTACTTCATTAAAATTTCCAGAATCTTTGAATATGCAAATGTTGTTCATTTCTAAAGTTTTCCTGCTGGACACAAGATGTCTCCTACTTCACTGTCCACTCTCAGTGGATGTGCACTGGTGGCTTCAAGTTTCTACATCACACTGTACAAGTTGCATACTGGACCAGGATGCACTCACAGATCATGCTGGCAGGCCCCACCCCTTAAAATCTGATTATCAGTGAGCACAGAGAAACTTTCCAGTTTCAGCAGATGAATGTGAAAACATCCTTCTAGTGTCAAACTCTGCACAGACATCATTCAAACAGCACACTGTAGAGACAAGAAGAGATTTTTTTTTTTACTGGAGGGAGACTTAAAGATTTTTTTTTTTTTACTGTTAGGAACTTTGGGGCAATGAAGCAATTATTGACTGAGACAAAAAAGTAACACAAGTTTGAAGACAAGAACAAAATCAAAATTAAGAGAGGAGTACACACAGATAGATCAAAAACTGCTGGGTGAGGAGAGGAAATATATGAACAGGATGTAAAGTGCATGGGGATTTTCCCTCCGCTCTGCACATGGCTCCTGAGAATCACTGGAGCCTTTCACACCCTTAATCATCTCTAGCTCTTCTGTTGCAAAAACTGTTTAATAAATGACAGAAATTAGGAGATTTTCCCTTCTTCTTGGACACAGTATGAAAAAAAACACAGTGAGGCAGTGCACTGTCTGCTGTTTTAGAGGCATTTTTTTGTAGGGTACTTTACTATCATCCAATACAATTGTATTACTTAGTGATCCCATTCATCTGGTCTCATTCTCCTTACATCCCCTGTTCCAGTCAATACTAAGTGATCATAATGTGTTTAGGTCATTGTTAAGGAGGAAATTGTGCAAGCTCCAAGCAAATCTCATTGTGATAATCCAAAAGAAATGGCTGAAAAAAAAAAAAGCTTTACATTTGGGTTGACTCAATAATGGCAAACCTCCTGTCAGCGATGTCAGCAACTTCACTATCACAGTACTACAGCAATGTCACATTAGTGCATAAATGCATTTTTTTCCCATATAATGCATTGTGAGATAAAGCACACAGAGCCGCAGTGGCTGCTTTGCACAGATAACCATAAAAACGACTGCAACATTTATTTTATGCTGAATGTGCCCCTGCTTTTTCTTCTCCCTCCAACTTCTTCATCCTCACCTCCCACTCCCGCTATAATCTGAGTCAGTCAGACTCATGTCTGACACGTCATGAACGCAGTGAGCTGATTAAAGTGAAGACGACATGCCAGGAGGTTACAGGCCACAAACCAAATCTGCGTCATATATTTTGAGGCTTTTGCAAATTGGACTGTGGAGAGGACGGAACTGCGGGGTGTCCTTCCCGTAACCCTGGTGAATTAGGCAAACCTTTCACTTTGGATCGCCATCATCATCATCACGGCACCTCTGCTGTCAGTGCTAAGGTATTAATCTCTATCATAATGGTGACACGGCTGGGATCAACACAGTACATTGTTGGATTATATTACATGCAATCATTTCTAAAATAAGGTGACTTAATTAAAAAATAGTGACCTTTTTTTGACATTTTTGACATAAGCCTTACTTCACTACTACCACTGTTTCAGTTCTAAAATTGACAGATAAGTGTTGATGTAACTGATGCAATGGAAGGTTAATTCACACTGTTTGTGAGACACAATGTAGTTTAATTAAGTTGTGAAATAAAACATTCACAAAAACACATTTCCCATAAGCAACGTATCAAAACAAAATAAAAACTCTAATGGAAACTGCAGATTGAAACTTAAACACTGTTGTCTTGCCTCTGTGACCATGTTTGTCACTGAGCAAAGCAAGCACAGTGATGGTGGAACACAACTCACATCCTGTCTCTTATAATATTCTGAAAGGGCAGGGAAAGCAGAGGGCCCAGAAAAGTTACTAAAATTAATAGCTGTGGATTTGGGGATGGGCCCAAAGAGAATACCTATGTACACAGCCATGGAAGTAGGGGGCCTGAACATAGCATCCCCACAGAATTGCTGCCACTAAGAACAGGGTTTCTGGAGGTTTCAGCAGGTTCATTTTAAGATCTATTTTATATCCACACTGGCAAAAAAAAACTACTAAGGATATGAAGGGAAATTGTTATTGGTTCCATGTTGATTTGTTTTGTAATTTTTGTGACTGAAGAATACAAATTTAACAAGTAACGTTAAAAATTTTAAATCCTATCCTATTTTGTCTTGACAGCAGTACATGAGACAAATAATCTGTTCCTTGCTTGTTCTGAAAGACACTTTGGGTTGAAGGCTTGAAGAGTTGATTGTTGAGTCACATTAAGTCTCATGGAAATGAGACTCAACAATCAACTATCTTTCGTGGCTCTGATTGGTTGTTTTCATTCAGGCCCGGAGGATTCTTGCAAATATTAGGAAAGCTACAAGGAGTCAGAGAAACCAGATTTTTTCACAGATTATCTGTCTTGTACTACTGTCAGGATATAGTGAAAAGTTCAGCAAATATAACTAAAATAATTTTATAAAAATTACCTACTGCAGCTTTAAGGTCTAAAATTCAGATTATTGGATTTTAGACTTTGTAAGACTCTGTAGACACCCTGAAGAATACTTTTACTGCTTAAATCAACAACAAAACTGCTGTAAGACTATTGCCCATAGTTCCTGGGAGGCATCACAGCATCTGCATCGTTTGAACGTGGTTTTTCAGTGAAAGGTCAACGCAGGTCAAGACAATTACCCTCTGTATGCCATGAGCACAGTCACTGTCACCTCACACACCTCTATAAAATAAAAAATATGAAAAACAAAATAAATAAAAGTCTCTTACCTGTCCTGTGACTGCTCCTCATACATTCTCTCCTTTCCCTCTTTGAAGAGCCGGATGGCCCGTTTGGATTTCTTCATAAGGCTATCGATGTAGATTTTAAAGTACTCATTCTCACTGAGCTGTGTGAGTCTCTGGTTCTCCTCATATTTGCCCAGTATAAGCCGCAGGTGCTGGTAGGCATCTGGTAAGATATCCAATATGTATGGTGGACTGTTTTTCAGCTGGAGTCTGGGATTTTGGCAGAGGCGAACCTGTGGCAAAGACAGTGGTGCCAGAATGAGTTTTGAAATTGGGGGTGGGGGTAGGTGGGGGGCATTCATCTTTGGATGATGGAACACGCTACAACAAAAATATGGTGAGAAATCAGTGGGTGTCAGTTTAGCCAGGAAAGTCATCCATCCTCTGGGGGCCCTCGGACTAGTTTGTGCTTGTGGCTATCCTAGAGGTCACATTAGCTCTCTGGTCTCACTGCAATGAAATGGCTACTATGGGGACTGACATCATCATCGATGAATACAATCAGACCCATTTGAGTTTCAGTTGTCTAGCCATACCCAATTAATGCAGTTCCCATACTGTTTATGGACCCCAGTATACAGAAATATTTAAATACAGCACGCAAGAAAAACACATAAAACTGCATAAGATTAGCATAAAATGTAAAGTATAAAGGGGAGACTCATCATATCTTGAAGTCAGAGGTGATACTCCTACATGCTAGCATTACATGGTTGACAATGGATGCCTTAAGTCTTCTAGTTTCATACAATCTTCATTCTAGCTTTAAAACTGAGTTGTGCAGCCTCCAAAAAACAGTAATGTCAGCTACTGACATATTAGTCAGCGCAGATTTGAAAAGGTTACCATAACACGTTGTCATCCCTCTATTCAGGCACCAGTGGGACCCGTTATTGAATGCTAGCTTGATGCTCCAGCGTTAAGTCGTGTTTACGACGTGTTTACAGCCACCCATCGGGGCTGTGGCTCAGAGGTAAAGAGGGTTGTGCAGTAATTGGAAGGTTGTTGGTTCGATCCCCAGATCCTCTTGCTGCACATAAAAGTATCCATGAGCAAGATACTGAACCCCAAATTGCTCCCTGAGCATTGGTGTGTGAATGAATGAGTTAGTTTCTGTTTGATGGTTTGCCAATCGCTAGGCAAACAGGCGCTGAATGTGTGAGTCTGAGTGTAAAAGCGCTTTAAGTGGTCAGAAGACTAGAAAGGCTCTTGAAAACGAAGTTGTAACTCTGCTCTAAGATGTCAGTGAAGGAAATAATGTTAATGTATTATGCAAATTACTTTATTTGCAAAAGTGCATCTCTATCTCCAGTGTCTGGTTGATTAGGGGTTAACCAGTCCATTTTCTGTCTTTGACAAATATGCATCAGCCAAGATGTGCAAAATATAACCAGGAAACAATTGTGCATCCCATTAGCATTGGCTCCACCTCTCCATGTCTACAGTAATGACCTCCTACAACCATCTGGCAGGCTTGACGGGTTTAGCACTTACAACTTTATCCATCAGTTTCCAGGTTTTCTCCACAGTCCGCCGGTCGGCCGCCGCCTGTTTCGGTGGCCCTACAGCATCGTGGATGGCATCGATGAAGCCTAAAATCCGACCCTTATTTCGGTTTGGTCCACGTCCGCCAGGGTTTCGGCCACTCAGAGCAGTCGCCATTTCCTATACACTAAGGCCAAAAAGGAATGAGTGCAGTCAGTGATTTCTGTCAGTTACTGACCTTACATAGTAAATAATACATGCTTCATATGTCTAGAGCAGTGGTTCTCCACATGGGGTCCGGGATTCCCAGGAGTCCTGGGGGGGGGATGACCAGAAAAACGGGAAATATTTTAATTTCACTATTATTTCTTTGAGCAGAGGTTATCCCAATTAGAGCATGTAAAAGAATGATTGTATTCATAGGTCACTGTTTCACTGTTTATGTGCCAATCTACATATAGTCAGTTATGGAATTGGGGGGAATCTAGAAAAATATTAATTTAATCATAGGCGATCACATTTGCTTTGAAAAGCCACCAAACAAAGATATTTAAACTAAAAAAATATTACATTACTGTGCCACATTACATGTCTTTTTTTATTCAACTTAAGCCAATCATTTAGTCTACAATATGGCCACAACAGATCAATACATTATATTTGTTTATTTCCGTCTGTGTTTTCAGACAGAACAGAACTTTTACATTAAGCAAAACAGAGCTGGATCTTTTTGGTTTGTTAACAAAACTAGGTCTACTCTCTCATGACTGTTTCTCCCTTCAGTACTGTTCAACAGAAACCTGAAAGGTCTCCTTGTGTTTGACTGATGCTGAACAGGCTTGTTTGTGAAGGGGGCTCAAGGACCATGACAGGTCTCTGAAGCTGTCCAGAGGGAGAATACTTCAGTGTTATTATATTTACAAGAGCTTATCAGAGATGAGCAAATGTGGCAGTATTCGCATTAGACGTGTCATCCTCCTTCATCTATCCAGTTAAAATGCTTTAACACAGGTTGGGCTTCATTGTTGTGTTCATACGTCTTCTTGGTCCTGGACATGGCAGTTTAACCACTGCCTTTACGCATGCTAACGTCCACTGATGATCCTGTCATTTAGACATTAATAATTCATGACTTAACTGCAAAACTGTAGCCAGATTGCACAAATCAAACTGCTCATACTCAATGTGTTTATCAGTTGGGTGTTTTTATTGATTGTTAGTTTACACTGCTTATACAGTGTGGGACTTGCTCGGAGTTTTGCTCTTATAAAAGAACCATCCTAGAAGCATACATTTTGTTTCCTGTGGGTTGATTTCATAAGCGACTCTGCCTGAACAGCAACTCGCACAATCCCGTGAAGCCTAGAACAACAGATCCCCGTACAGCCTGTTTTCAACTCACAGGGATTGATAAAAAACAACAACAACACAAAGTCCTAACTTACCAACCCACCTGGGAATGTCTGCTGGGATCCCCGCTGAACTCGGTCCACATCCAGCGCACAGAAATCAAGGAGTGTCCAATGTCCGGAGGAAGAGAATGGCAGAAAGTGTCCCGCGGGTTTAATCCGTCACCTTACTGCAAAGCGTCCATATTCCACAGCCGCCCGATAAAAGCTGCCCCCAGCTGCTGGCGGAGGAGTTAGACAAACGGAGCAGGGAGGTCTGTACACTATGTTTTGTACGGCGACATCAGTAGAAAGTTAGCTGTTATATAAAACGCCACGTCCGGTTGCGCATTTCAAAATAAAGCCTCCGCTGATAAACATTTATACAGTACATTAAATTAGCATTTTTCAAGTATAAACTCTGCTTTTATTGAACTTCGTCGTATTCATTAAGTGTTTAGGTTAATTGTGCTGTTCTAATCTCCCCAGCATTTCTCTGTTTCACCTAATAGTTGTGCGTTTCTTTCCTTTAACGCTGCATTAGGTCACTTTTTATAAAGATAGCTTTTTGTCATTATTGCTGAAACTTTAACTATGAACTGGCAGTTTTACATGAGACAGATAATCAGTGAAAAGATCAGGTTCCTCTGGCTCATCCTTAATGGTATTTGCTCAAATCAGGCCTCAACCAAAGCAACCAATCAGAGCCAAGAAAAATAGAAAAACGCTTTTGGTTTGAAGCTTGAAGATTGCTGGTTGTTGAGTCTCATTCCCAGAGTTCCAAAGCGTCTGTATTTGACACCCTGGGTATATCTTTCTTGCCTCTGATTGGTTATTTTCGCCCAGGGCCGGTGGATTCTTCCAAATGCACTATATCACTTTGCAAATGATATAGTAAAAGTTTCAGAAAATATATATTCATATATAAAATATATATTAATAGATATGATATATATTTTATAAAAATGACCTATTGCAGCTTTAATTTGAAGGACAACCGGTTACTTCCTGTTGTGTCTGTCTGTGCGCTGTCTGGCTTGATGCAGCTGTTCCAGCGGTAGGAGGGTCAATGGGAGTATGAAGCAATATTTTCCAGGAACCGACCAACGCAATGACAGCAACGACCAGCCAGGCACCCATTGGCGCTCTGTGAGGCTGTCACTGACGTCAAGCTGGACAGACTTAGGAAGAGGAGCGACTTCCGGTCGCAACTCCCAACATAATAGTCTTTTTGTTGAGTCTTATTCAACAATCAACTTCAAGCTTCCAACCCAAATTGTCTTTCTATCTTTCTTGGCTCTGATTGGTTTTTTCATCCAGGTCCGGTAGATTCTTACAAATGTCAGTAGGAGCACTAGGAGGAGCCAGAGCAGCCAAATTATTATTATTATTTTTTTTACAGATGATCTTTTCTTATGTACTGTCAAAATAACCTTTTTTTTCAAAATGTACCTACTGCAGCTTTGAAACACTACCAATACATCTGTATTCTGGGGGTTTACATACCACATACAGCACCTCAGCACACTGCAGTATCAGTCAGTCAATCAGTGATGTTCCAAAGCTTCGAGACTCTGCTGTGAGTTTGTACTGGAGCCTGAAAGACCGTTTTCAAAGAAATTGCTGAATGATGACCGTGAAAAAACTTTAAAAAATACTTTTCAACTATTTTGTTGTAAGCTTTTTGTCACATAATATTAGGGTAAACACAGATGTTACCAGTGATACTAATTAAGGTATTGCTATTGTGCATGTTGGCTCACTGGAAAGGCTCTGCTACATTAAAAGGAATGGAACCTTGAAGGTCCAGGATGTAACATTTAGGAGGATCTATTGACAGAAACTGAATATAATATTCATAGGTATCTTTTCATTAGTGTATAATCACCTGAAATGAAGAATCGTTGTGTTTGTGTTGTCTGAAAATAAACAGTTTTTGTGTGTTTACAGCCACCATAGTTTTTCCTACACACTCGTCCTTTAATTACTGTCATTAATAACACCTGTGTTTACCTTATTTCATGTCACAATTGCTGCCTGGCTCCACATGTCTGTGCTAACAATAGTAAAAATACTTTGAAAGTTATTTGTTGGTATGGTAATCTTGACATTAAAACTACAGTTGGCATATTGTTGTGTCTCGTCAAGTGTGTTAATTTTAGTCATGTTCATGTTTAGTCTTTCCTGTTTTATTTTGTACTCACCCTTTCACATTTCAGACCCTGACTTCCTCTCTTTGTGTGATTTTCCCTCCTTTGTAATTGTCTGCCCCGCCCCTGATCGTTTTCACCTGTTTTCACTTACACCTGGTATAAATAGTCCTTGTCTCCCTTTGTCTTTGTTCGTCTTGATCAGTTTGTGAAAAGTATTGTCAGCCAGAGTTCCAGAGTCAATAGAGACAATAAATACCTTTTGTTCATCTTCGTCAGTCCCTGAGTCGTGCATTTGAGTCCACCAGAATTGTGTCTGAGGTTGTGACACATATTTGAAAGTTTCACAAGTTCCTGACAGTAGTACATAAAACAGATTATCTGTGGAAAAAATCAGGTTCCTCTGGCCCCTCCGAGTGCTCCTGATGGTATTTACAAGAATCCACCAGGCCTGAACGAAAGTGACCAATTAGAGCCAAGAAAGATAGTTGATTCTTCAGTCTCATTCCCAACTTGTCAAATACTGGAACAGCGGCATCAAGCCAGATAGCGCACAGACAGACACAACAGGAAGTAAACGGTTGTCCTTCAAATTAAAGCTGCAATAGGTAATTGTTATAAAATATATATTATATATTATATTTATTAATATATATTTTATGAAACTTTTACTATATCGTTTGCAAAGTGATATAGTGTATTATATAGTGCATCCTGGGCATCCATAACTAAGGGATAACTATAAGCTTTATCAAAGAGGAACATCTTAAGCCTACTCTTAAATGTGGAGAGGGTGTCTGACTCCAGAACAACTGGAAGCTGGTTCCACTGGAAGGAGCTTGGTAGCTGAAGGCTCTGGCTCCTGTCTACTTTTACAGACGATAGGAACCACAAGTAGCCCTGTATGGTAACTGAAGGCTCTGGGTCCTGTTCTACTTTTACAGACTATAGGAACCACAAGTAGCCCAGCAACTGAAGGCTCTGGCCTCCCGGAACGAACGTCTTAAGCCTACTCTTAAATGTGGAGAGGGTGTCTGACTCCCGAACCACGACTGGAAGCTGGTTCCACTGGAAGGAGCTTGGTAGCTGAAGGCTCTGGCTCCTGTCTACTTTTACAGACTATAAGGAAACACCAGTAACCCTGCATTAAGAGAACACAGTGTTCTAGAGGGGTAATAGGGTACTATGAGCTCTTTAAGATAAGAAGGGGCCTGACCATGAAGAGCTTTATAGGTGAATTTTAAATTCTAGAATTTAACAGGGAGCCAGTGCAGAGAAGCTAGACTGGGAGAGATGTGATCTCTTTTCCTAGTTCCTGTCAATACTCGTGCTGCAGCATTTTGAATTAATTGGAGCGTTTTAATTGACTTATTAGGGCAACCTGATAATAAAGACGTGACACTTTAGGAATTAATCAGCTCAAAATTCATTGAAATGGCTAGTTTTACACAAACTTCCTGCCGTTATTGTGTTCACTTACTGGTATGTCTTTGAATTGTGGGAGCAAAAACACAGTCAAGAGGAAAACATAAAAAGCACATAGGGAGAGGGATCCCACTGGAATCACTCGGGATTTTCTTTCATGAAATAAAAACTCATTCCAGTGCAACATTTATTAACAATATCACATTTGATGGTATGCGTTAAGAGTGACATTTGCCCAGCAGAGGGCGGTGCACACCAGTAGAATATAAAACTGTTTGCATATACTTTAAAGGTTTAATTCATAGATGGTGGCTGTATTCATTGATCATTTTGATATATGATTCAGATTAATTTAATTTAATTCTTTAAATGATGTTTGAGCTGACAGTTAATCTGGGCTGTAAATTGATAGTTTGCAGTTAAATGAAGCAGAAATAAATTTAAGTGGGGTTAAAGTTAATCTGAGCTCACTTATTTTAGGAAATAATGTCAGGTTAACTCTATGTAGAATCACCTAAATGACCAAATCAAGTAAATGCACTTTACTGACATGTTAGTTATTTGGATATTATAAAATATATTTAAAAAACATATACATAAAGTGTGTGTGTGTGTGTGTGTGTGTGTGTAAATGAACAGTGCATGATTACATTTCATACTTATAATTTGCCCCAAAATGTATGAGATCTTCACACCTTCAAAACCCTAAAAGGAAGGACACTAAACCACTTACCATTTTTAACTTGACATCTGGGTCATGGTTGTCTGAATCTTTATAAACTGTGTGCAGTTACGAACATGTTTGCTGTGTTTCTCTGAAGTTTGCCTTTCACAGAACTCTTATTTCCACATACAGAACCAAAAGTGTGAGATTCATTTTTCTAGATTTGCCTCATTTTATGTGTATCCAAGACAGTTGCATATTAATATTAACCAAATGTTTCATGGAATATGTTTCAGATTTGGAGTAAGTACTTTTCACTGTTTTAAACAACAACGATCCTCCCTAAAACAGAAGCCCATGTTCACTAAGAGCAACTTATCAAAAAGACACTGTTCAATGCAACTTCAATGCAGTCTTAGTGTTATTACCAGAACTATTTTGCACTTGTCAGGGTAGTTACTTGGCTGAAAACAATTTCAAAGGGGGTACCTTATTACAAAAGTTGAGAACCACTGTCCTAGCACAGTTTTTTTGTGTATGTGTCTATACTCTATGTACCATGTATGAGTATGGGAACCTGTTCATACGTGATTATTCAGTGCTTACGTACACCAGGAGAGATGAGGGAAACCCTGGCCACCAAGCCACATGGACCCCACCCTTATCAGCTGAGCCCAGACTCACAGAGCAAGACCAAACATCACCACCCAAACATCACCTCCCATCCAATCACACACACGCCCACTGGACATCACATCTATCTGAGAACCAGACCTGGTGGTAAACAGATGTCTGGTGGGAGGAGATATACAATGTTTTGAAGTCAATAGTGCTTCAGAGCTAAACACCAGACCAGCAGCACTCTCTTAAATGGCTTGTTAGAATGTGCCTTGTCTCCAAGGACTTCAACCTAACATGGTTTATTCTGTGATTTTGTACACAACTCAAGACGGGAAGGAAGTTTCCAAGAAGGAAACTGAGGTAAGAAAAAAAGAGTAGAGAAAAGATAAATACTATGAATTTACAATGGTTCAATTTGAGCAATATTTCTTAAAAAGACCTGTTCTCACAGTAAATTGGGTAAATATGTGTGTTGTTGTTTTGTGTGTATATCATTACTACTCTCATGGAGAACATGTGTTTCAAATTTGTAATGTGGAAATACGTGAATCATCCCTCAAAATGATCAAAATGTGTTCTCAACAACAGACACATTCATATTCTCAGTAATGGTCATTATATGTTAAGCATGCCTGCAGATGTTACTGTGAACTGCCATTGTGATTAAAACTACTGCGTGGAAGTAGTGCATTTCTCTGCCAGTAATGTACAGTTCTTCAAATAATACAAGTGAAAGAAAAAAACGTTAGATTAGGTTTTCACATTTTGTATGCATGATTCAATGAAAACCTTCCTTGAAAACAGTGAAAAATTGAAAGACTGGCTGACTACATTTCTGCTCCCTACAAGTCAGATCTACCGACCTACAAGAGAAATAACCACCAAATTCATTTGCAGTGGAAACCTACCTGGAGAAGTTCAGTGAGCAAGTCATTGCTGGGTTGAGATCACCCAGAGCCAGAGGCCTAGATCTCACAGAGAACCATTAGTGCAACTCTTACAGCACAGGAACAAATGAGGGTGCTGTTTCATGTTGTGGAAAGGAAACATCACAAACCGAAGTTAGCTTCTACCACAGGAGGATCTGAGCCTAGAGCTGATTTAGGTAAGGCAACCCTGTTAAAAATTATACCAACATGTTTTAAACACCAGCATAGTCTATTATTAGGAAATGAAAACTGTTACATACTTGGTATGACAAACGACGTTGTATGACAACAACCATTCCCACCTTTCAGCCATTGTTCAGCTAGCTGTAGCAGCATGTTTGTTAATTATTTTGTATATTAAATGCAGCACATTTTATCTATGCGGAATAGAGACTAATCTAGTACAAGTAACAGAATTCTAACTCCAACAATCTATTCAAAATATAAACTTGGTCCAAAACATAATTTTCTTACCTGAAAATCAGTATTTGGGTTGTAAAATCTGCACACAGTTATGACATTTCACACGTAAAGTTAGGTCAAAAGTGGTCATAGATTGACAACACATGGTTCTTAATAAAGGCTAATCCCTTCTTGGTGAAAGTGGTGCTTGTAACAAAATCCCTTTGTTACATCAATCACCGTTCTCCTTATTTCATAAAGCACTATTTAATATATATAACTATTACCAGGATACATAGTAAATAAATTGTCATTTTACAACGCAGGGTTAGATAGTGAAACTCAGGTTGTATGTATATATGTAAGTATATATACATATGCACAAAAATAATATACAGATAATATACAGTCAAATTGATAAATAAGTCATAAAAAGAATAATAGAATATGCATTGTATATGAAACTACTGAACAGTATGTAAATTAGCTATCAATAAAGAGAATAAACATACTGAAAATGTTGTGTTCAGTTGTGGTTTCACTTGTGCCACCATCCTGATTCTTTTCGGGCCTGGTTTAACACAAAATAAGATGCAGTGGAGCTCGGTGAGTGATATCTGTCTCCATTTCTTGACCAATAGAGCAGAGACAACAGAACTGAACTGAACAGAACAATGGAAAATACGAAGCAATTAGAAGACGAAGAAACAAAAAACATGACAACCATAAAGGAGACAATTAAAAGACAAAGACAACTAACATGTCAAGTAATGGAGGAGATTGAACAACTTTGGGAAGAGACACAAAGACAGAGAGATGAAAATGACCACTTGAAGACAAAGACAGAGGAGCAACAAGAGGACATTGACACGCTGGGATCTGAAAAACATGAGCAGCACTTACTGACAGAAAGACTGAGCCTGCAGATAGAAAATATTGTTGAGAAGCTCGAGAAGGATAAAAATGCTGCCACTCATGAAAAAATACAACTTCAGAAGATGTGGGCTGAGATATACCAAGAGAGAGAAACTCTGGAAAGAAGACGAAAAGAGATCATCAGTGAGCGGCACAAGTTGGAAATGATTAAGTATGATAAGACAACATCACAAGAAAGTAAGGAACCTGAAGAGGCCATGGAGCGGGATATAATGGAGAGGCTGGTGGCTGAAATGAACAAAAATAAGAAAACACTGCTAGAAGCAAAGCAGGAAAAAGAACAAGTGCAGAAAAACATGGCGGACATAAAGCAAGAGTTGAAGAGAAATAGAAAAGATATTTCACACTATAGAGATCAAATTGAGCACATCAAACAAAATGTGACTGTAAATATTAACAAGATGAAGCAAAGGTGGACCAAAATTCAAATGGATGTTCAAATGCAGAAAGCCACAGTCCTAGAGATGGAAAGCAAAGAAATACAGAAAAAAGGAAGAGACACATTTGACACTGTGAGGATGAAATTTAGCAGAATCCGAGAAGAGATACAGAAACTTTGGGATGTGCTGGAAGACAGTGAACCACAACTGGAACAGTTAAAGATAGAAAAATCTGACTCTGAAAAGCAAAGACCAGACACAGATGTAAGCATGAAGCTAACACAGTGGGAAACAGAGATGCAGTGGCAAAAACAAGACATAGAGAACCAGTTGGCACAGGTTCAGTCTGAAAGAGATGACATAGAAAGAACCAAAACTAAAATGCAGATGGAGAGAGAGAACATTGAGAGGGAGAGGCAGTTAACTAAAGCAGAAATGGATGCAATGAAGTGTATGAGGGAGACCATTGAAAGGCAAAAGCAGGAGCTGGATGACAGGTTACAGAGGACAAAGAGAGAGAGGAGAGAGCTGGAAGTCATGAACACTGAGATTGAAATAAAGAAAAATGACCTGGTGAAAATGATAAGAATGAGCAGGAGAAAAAAGGAAGAGATCAGCAAGGGGCAGAGGTCAAAGCAGGAGCAGGAGGCGGAGGACAGATCTAATGAGCAGAAACGGTGTGACAGTCCCAAAGAAATAACACAACCTGAAGAACATCAGTTTGAGGAGGACAACATGGAGGCTAGTAACGAGAACGAAGTGAAAACAAACTTGCAGAGTGTGATTTTCGAAGTAGAAGAAATCAGAAAGAAGCTGCGCAAGGTGAGAGAGGATGCAGATCAAAGAGGGAGAGAAGTTCCTGAAGAAAAGAGTCAAATCAAATGGATGAATTTTCGAGCAAAAAAAAAGCAATGGGAGCTCGACCAACGACTGGAGAAGACCTTGAGAGAGAGGGATGAGTTAGAAATTGTGAAGATAAAGATACATGGACAAAGGGAGGAGGTTGAACAGAAACTGGAAGATGCAGCAACTACAATAGTGACTATGGGTGTGATGAAAGCTAACATAGAAAAAGCTGCTGCTGAGATTAGCAGTACCCGGGAGGAGATGCTCAAAGTCCAGAGGAAGATGGAGGAAAACAAGGAAGAAGTCAAAAGGTTCATGGTAAGTAAATCTTTTGTTAACAACCTGGTATCACGCAAAAGCATTTAATACACGCACTGGTCCACCGTGGCGATGTCATGTTTTCAGCACGTGCTCATTCTGCAGTCAAGTTAACAATAATAAATTTGTATTATTCGGTTACATTTTCAAACTGAAGCTTGCTGAGGTCACAATGTTGTTAGTTGTTAGTTTTTTGGGATTCCTCCAATACTGGCCAGTATCCAAAGAAATGGTATCAGAACATCTCTTTATACTGCACCTTTATACCATCAACATACGTAAAGATGGATGACATGACAGCTCTCCAAAAGTGAAGCTAAAACATCTTGATCGCCCTCTGGTGGCTAAGTGCTGTACAGGTCATAAAGCACACTGCCTCCCTGTTAACAGACAGGACATGGACAAAACTAAAATATGTTTTTTTGTCATTTTAGGTAGTTCTTCTCACACTGATGTATGTTCAACTGTTCATTTAATAAAACATTTTTTTAATGCTATTTAACCCCAATCACTACTGCACAGACTCTGGTTCTGAGTGGTGAAAGACGGCAGCAGTAGTATCCAGGATATTTTGGATTTATTTTTGTACAGTGGGAGGGAGTGGGGATGCGTACAGCAAGCCTAGTCTAGTGAGAAATAATGTGAGTCAATATAGCTAACTTTATCTAAGATAGTGGTGCAGAAGTTAATTTTAGTATACAGGATGGTTTTAATCTGACATAATTTAAAGGAAAAAGCTGGAGATATTCTATATATCCATTATAGTGTTACTTTCAATAATCCCATGAAAAGGCCCAAAGCAACAATTTGTTTATGTAACTCTCAATACTGGCCCCTACTGAAGACATAAGTCTTTGAAAACATCTAAAAAGAATTGTTTTTAAAGCTCAGTAATTACTAAAAACAGTGGGACAATGTAGTTTTTTAGCAAATGTTACTCAAACAGGAGGAAACAGTTCATATATTGAGGACTATTTTTAGTGGCAGATTATTACATATTTGGCACACTAGTGAGTATTTGGGGCTGGGTCAAAATAAACTACAGTTCATGGCAATAAAGGAACATTTCACCCAGTGTGGCTCATCAATGTGTTTTAATAGATTTCGGACAACAATGGAGCTCTATGGCAAAGAAGAAAAAGATAAATCAGGCTTTGATACACACAACACTTAGTTAGTAGATACATTCATTGGTTTGATTTGATGGTATTAAAAATAGGTAATATCACAAGCCTGATCCTTTGACGTATGTGATATTAACATGAGAAACAGTAAGAAAAACATCTTTCATTTTTTGTAAAGGATAAACTGAATTCCATGAAAGCTTGGGTCAGCAAATGGATATTGACAGAACCTGCAATCAAAAAGACTTTTTCAGTGAATACATCTAAGTTTCAAGAATCCCAGAAAGAAACACACAAAGACACCCTCAAAGATCCAACACTGGGAAATGTAACAGACAAAAAAGGAGCAGAAGAGGAAATTACAAAAGATGCCATGTTTTTGCAACAGTCTATAACATCTGAAGACCAGCATCAAAGTGACAAAATAAAAGACGAGGAGCATATGCATTCAGAACACAAACAGAAACAGGAATGCCGTTTTTTCGCAGTGGACATTGGGGAAGAGCAGAATGTTTTCTTACAGGTGCAAACTGAAATATATGAAGAAATATTAATGGATGAGAATCAGACAGAATTAACAATACATTTAAGAGAAAAGGCCAAAGTGGAAAAGCAGATATTAAAACTTAAGGAGACAGAGGAGAAAATAAAGGAGCAAATGGAGTACGACTTAGAGGACATGCAGAAAAAAAATGAAGAGATTAAAAGGCTTGTTATGGAAATAAATAACCTACAGAGCCAGAGACCAGAGACTGGTGGAAATGTGGAGGAAGGAGCGACCGGAGTGCTGAAAGAAACAGAACACAAATACATTTTGAGAGTAAACACAAATGTTTTTAAACACGAAATATTTAAATATATAGTGGGAAAAGAGGAGAATGGCAGTGAGTTGAAGCAAGAAGTAATTGATGAGTCTGACTTGATGAGAATGGAATTTGAGGAGCAAAAGCAAAGCCAGGAGGTTGATGAAGGTTATTATAAAAAGGACCCAGTGAGTGATGATATACAAAGACTTAGGGCAGAGATTTATAAAACACAGGAAATCATAAGATTAGTCGTACTAGAACTTGAAAACCAAGCTGAAGAAAGTAACATCAACAAAGATCATAAGGAAGAAGATGGTGAAGTTCAACGATTGCTACAAGACATTAAACAATTCCAAGAGCTTTTAAAAATGGTAAAAGCTGCAATGATGCAAAGTGAAATAGATCTAAAAGAAGAAATGAACAACATGAAATGGATGAAAATTTGTGCGAAAAAAAAGAGAAGAGAACTGGATCAGAGGTTTGAAAAAACTTTGAGAGAGAGAGACGAATTAGATGTTTTAAGAATAAAACTGCAGAAACTAACCGAAATGACAGAGCAGAAGCTGGAGAAAATGGCAAATGTTAAGAAAACCATGGAAAAAATGGCTGCTAAGACTAGAATGAAAAGTGAAGACGTAGAGATTACTATAAAGCAGACCAAAGTAAAACAGAGACAGATAGAGGACATGAGCTGTAAGATTGAGGGAACAAAACAAGCACTGGAAAACAGCTATCTTTTCTTATCCCAGGAAAGAGCTGGCTTTGAAAAATTCAAGGCTGAAATCAGGCAACTAAAGAACAGAAAATCTGCCCTGGAAAATATTGAAAGACAGAATGGAAACATAAGGAAACATGTCAGAGATGAAACAGATACAGAAAGAGACCAAATGGGCAAAGAAATTGAGGGAATGGAAAATGAAATCTTCAGACTCAGATCAGAAAATGAGAAACTGGAGGAGAACATAAAAATGATAAAGGATAGTTTGGATCAGAAAAATGGAGAAATTGAACAACTGAAAAGGGCAATAAGTCAGCTAGTGAAACAGAAGACGGAAAGAAAAGACAGTGAGATTCTGAAAAAACAGATTCAAGTAGAGAGCGAGAATGTGAGAGTAGCAAGACAACAAGCTGAGGCAGAAATACATGAGATGAACTGTTTAAGGGAGAATACTCAAAGACAGAAATGGGAGCTTGATGACAAAGTGCACACGACCAAAAAAGAGTTAAGAGAAATGGAGCTGCTGAAGTTAGAGCTGGAAATAAAGAAAAAAGAAAATGAACAGATGTTCAGAAAAAGTATGAGAAAAAAGCAGGAGTGTGAAACAATGTGGAATGAAATACAAAGAGAGAAGAAAATACTGAGGAGGAATACCAAAAAGTTAAGAAATGAATTAGACCAAAGACTGGAGAAAACCATGAGAGAGAGGGATGAGTTAGAAGTATTGAGAATAAAACTGCAGCGACAGAAGACAGAGCTGGCTGATGAAAAGAAGAGTATCAAAGACAGGACTGTTCATGTATGCAGAGAACATAAAAAACAAAGTCTGGAAAAAAAGGAAGTGGAAAGCATCAGAGAGAAAGCTGAAATGGTAAACCAAAGTTCAAAAGTCACCAATTCAATTACTGATCTTGAGAACATGAGTCAAAAAATGCATGTACATTTAGAAATAATTAGGGGGGGAATGGGAATTCTGGAAAATGTAAATGCTCAGTTGGAGAAACAAGTAGCATTACAAGCTGAGAATAGGACCGTAAGAGACAACATGAGCAGAGTAAAATCTCAGATAAAGATGGACTTGGAAAAAATAACTATACAAATGAAAGCAGAGAGGGATGAAATTGTCCACATGAGGGCCGATATCCAAAAACAAAAACAGGAGCTTGAAATCAGACTGGAGAAAATTAAAACCGAAAGAAGAGAGATGGAAGTGTTGAAATCTGAGTTGGAAATCAAAAAAAGAGAAAATCAACAAATGCAAAAAGGCTTTCGAAAAGAGCAGGAAGTTAAAAATATGTGGGCTGAGGCCAAAGGAGAAAAAGCTGCCCTCAAGAGGGAGAAACAGAAGTGGGGGAAGGAGCTCGACCAGCGACTGCAAAGGATCATCAAAGAGAGGGATGAACTAGAGATCATGAAACTGAAGCTGCAAATAGAAAAAGGTGAGAGCAAAAGTGGAATGAAAGAGAGGTTTCCCACTCAAACTCAAAAGCACTGGGAAATAATCCAGACATTTATGGAGAGATTTAAATTTATGAAAAAACACAGTGAAGATTTGAATGGAGCAATTAAAGATGAAAAACAACACATGGAGGCTCAGGCAAAAATTATGACCCAGATAAAAGAGGAAATGGAAGATCTCAAGATGGAGATAAAAAGAAAAAAGGAAATGATCATATGTGCTTTGAAGAACATGCAACAAAAGCAAACACATTTGGACCAATTGGAGATGAATATAATGGAAAAGAAAAACTCAATAGAGAAAGAAAAGGAGAAAATCATAGAAAAATCTGAGGAGTTACTCCTGAGAGAGAAAGAGCTGGAGGATAAAATGAAGTTTCTCAAAGCTGAGTCAATGCTACAACAGAAAGAAAAACTATTTAAGAGACTGAAGAAAACTGAAAGTGAAAATAAAAGAAAACCGATGCAAACTCAGGTACATAAACCAAAAGAAATAGAGAAGGAAGACCAATCTGAAAAAGAGTCGAAAGAAGAAAAGGTAGATGTGCATTTGTTGAGAAACATAAAAGAAAAAATACCTTCAAAAGATCTGCAGGAAAGACTTGTGTTGCAACTGAATGAACCATTTGAGGAGGACATTAAGGAGAAGAAAGACATTTCAAAAACAGGAATACAATTACATGAAAAACCTGTAAATGCACCAAGAAAAAAGAAATTACAAACTAAAAGGAAGACAGAGCTTGGTTTTAAAGAAACAGACCATGAAAATACAAACCTGCAGAAAGACAAAGGTTTGAAAAACCTACCTAAAACTGAACAGTTTATAAACAAAGACATGTTTAACTTTGACAAAATGAAAGATGAAAAAGAAATTAACCAGATAGAACCAGATGAACAAGATGACAAAGATAGGCTACAAACTAAAGTGATTAAGCAGGAAAAAATAGAAGAACTGGAACCTAAAGACGAGATAGAAATGAGAGCAAAGGGTCTGATAAGAAGGTCTGATATGGTCAAGGAAAAGGAACATTTGAAACATCAGTGCAGGCCAAACATTGTACAAAATGAAGATCTTGAACAACTGAAGGCAGAGTTGAAGCAAGAGAGAGCTGATCTGAAACAGATTAATGAGAAGATAAATAAAGAGAGACTGGACTTGGAGCTGATGAGATCTGACATCCAGAGACAAAATGACGTATTAGAAAAGGAGAAACAGGACATAAAAGAGGGAAGAAACGAATTGGAAATTACAAAAGCTGAGCTAGAAAAGAAGAAAAAACATGTAGACAGTCTGTTTGATGAGATAGACACAGAAAAGGCCAACATTAAACATCTGACCCTCCAAGTTAAGACAGAAAGAAACAAATTTGAAAATGTCATGAACATGATTACCTTAAAACAAAAAGAACAAGAACTCAAGGAAAATGAGTTCAAAATACTAAAAC
>JAGRRF010011533.1:25800226-25819740 GCA_019097615.1 Morone chrysops | reverse complement strand
TCCTGGTGGAGCCTCCTGCCATGGTCCTGCTTGACTACCATTGCTAAAATCACTGATATTATCGTTATTATTATTAGTTATTATTAAGTATTATTATTGCTACAGTTACAGATGTCTCAATGTGATTTACTGGTTAAATAAAATAAATAAAGAAATACAGAAATCTGTGGGTATGTAAGGGATGAGGGGGTTTCACCTTGCCCCCCATTAGCTGTCGCCAAGGTGTTGGTGTTTGGCGATGGTGTGAAGAGTCCACAACACCTCTGCTTTCAGCGTTGGCATGGACCCGAAAGACGTGTGTAGATCGACTCTAGTGTTAGCTGCGGTCGTAGGAGGAGGGGCTGCAGGAGCGGCAGCAGGAGCAGCTAGCTGATGGAAGGAGTTTGTTCCTTTCCTCGAACATACTTCATGTGCTTGGTCGATTTGGCATGAGAGTCTAACGCTTTCGCTCCCATTGTTCCGAGTTTTGGCCTCAAAAACGTTTCCTTGTTGTTTGTGGTCTGTGTCAGTGCTGTGGTGCTGGAAAGCCAGAGGTCTTTAGTGACGTGTTCTGAGCAATTTCTCCAGGGCTGCGTTGCGTTTGCAATTATTCGTTCCGCCCATACAGTCTATGGTTCCGCCGCTCTTTATTTAAGTTATTTGATCAAAATAATAGTGGTTGACAAATGAAACTTTTGGCCAAAAATGCGATACGGAGAAGTTACATACAGCACAAAATTTAAGGCCCAGATATCAAAATTCAAGACTTTTTCAAGTCTTTTTAAGGTATTATTTCCAAATTCATAAATTCAATGCTTTTAAGACTTTTTAAGACCCCGCGGGAACCCTGTGTAAGAACACCGGCACCTCATCTGTTCACATGCACCACTTTTATCACATACATAAAAAAATTTAAAATCATGTGCATGTCTCAGAGGTGACAGCTGTCTGTAATGTGTGTAAACATGTAGGTAATGTATTAATATTTGCAGAAATCTGCTTAAACGTGAGAGCAGCAGATTGTGAATTGTATATGAAGTGAAGACATTAAGTGCGGTGAAAAATGGAGCCGCTTGGGTAGAGGTCAGAAATCTCAGTGCCTCACCTCAGGGGCCAGATATTCAGGAGTTCCACAGAAGGTTTTCATGGTAGCGTCAGGGGTAATGCCCTCCTTACAAAGACCAAAATCAGTGATTTTGATGTGACCGTCTTTGTCCAGCATCAGATTCTCTAGCTGAAAGAGTAAAAAAACACATCAGATATGAGTCTTAAGATCATGGATATAATGACAGTGTCTGGGCTTAGATTTTTAGAAGTTTTGAAATGTACATAATGGATTATATTATAGTAATATTATAATATTCCCCAAAAATGGGGAATTGTGTCCCAATTACAATTAAAATCCAGTTTTGTTTGTTAAAATCAAAGTAATGGAATAGTCTTTTTCTAGATGCCGCATTTATGTATGCAGCTGTCTAAAGAAAGTTAAAACAATTTGAACTTTTTGACCAATAGACAAAATATATATATAAAAAAGGTTGTTTTGCAAAACAACAGATCAACCAGCCTAAATTGTATTATTATTATGTCAACACAAAACTACCACTCATTTAGGACCAAAATAACAGTCACTGCTCACTTACACAAGTCATTGATTACTTTGTTCCCCCACAATAGTCAAAGTGGATGGAAGCAATTTGAGCTTGGTAATGTTAATAGTAACAAGCCAAGGGTATATCAGGGAAAGAAACAAATATGGCCATACAATGTGCGACTGGTGTCACTTTCACACTTTTTTATTCAATGCAGCATTTTCAGAACATACTAGAAGAAACATTGTACACTACACAATTACATGGGAACAGAATGATAAACATTTTAATTTCAAACAAATTCCCTCTAGGCAAAAATCTGTGTTTCTTTATGTTGCTGCAGTTTGATCTTCACAGAATGATGTAATGACACACTAGAAGCATTGTCGTCTGAATTTGTAATGAGGCATGTGACAGCACATTACGTAATATCACTGCATTATGTAATAACTCTACAAAATATAATCAATTTTCACTTGATTAATATGCAATACATTTTCCCACAGTTTGAGATTATTATTATTTATTAAATTATTAAATATTGTAGTGGCTATTTCAAAATGTTGCACTCTTTTTATGAACTGCATTTTGAATAAGCTGATGCTCTTGTTGGGGAGTCCAGGCAAAAACCTTTTGCAATAGTCAACCACGCTAGAAATAAACGCATGAATTACTTTTTTCCGGTTGGCATTATTACAAAATGTGGAAGATTATCACAAAATGCAGGTGTTATTATATAAGATATATACTATATATTGTTTGTGCAGAAAAAGCAAACATGCATTATTGTTCCTAGCAGATTATTGTATGTTTTAATGCATGTCTGGAGAGGTCATTTTATGGAATGAATATCTAAAACGTTTTTTTTTATGCAGGCCTATAGGGACATTCATTATATATTTGATCATGAATATTAAATTTCAACTGCGATCAACTTTTCCACATTCCACAAGGTAATAAGAATACCATTTCAAATAGAAATGTAACTTTGATTGAGAGAAAAGACTTCAACTGCTCTTAAATGCTTCTAAATGCTTTAATTCTATTCAACTGATAATCCCGTCCTGGTAAACTCGAAAATGATAATTCATCACATGATATCCTCTGAAGACAATATAAACCCTGTATGGATATTGTATATTTCAAAACTGATATTCACCTTCAGGTCGCGGTAAACAACATCACGTGAATGGAGGTACTCAAGTGCTGATACAATCTCGGCACCGTAGAAGCGTGCCCGGTCCTCTGTGAACACTCGTTCCCGTGACAGGTGGAAGAAGAGCTGAAAGAGGCGAGATAAAGATGGAGATGAGTCAGACACTAGCCCCGTTAGAGAAGGGGTGTCTGCGCTTAAACGCGAAGCTGCCAACATCGAGTCACATTGGTGTGTCTCCATGTGACTGATGTGTGTATGTAAGGTCTCACCTCGCCTCCATTGGCATATTCCATTACAAAACAGAGTCGATCGTGGGTTTGGAAGGCATATTTCAATGTCTGCAGGAAGAAAAGGATCACATTAGAGACACTATCCCAGGGTAATCTCTCTACCATCAAAAAAGACATGCATCATAAGAGGGCTATGGTCAAGCGTGATGAATGTCCTTTTAAGAAGCTTTACTAAAAGATTAGCAAAATGATGAGTAAATTACAGTTGTAAAATAAAAATGTCAAATTTAGAGACATTTATTGTCTGAGCTGAATTCTGGCTGTTTACATCCAAAAATAGTAAAGAAAACAAGTCAGTTGAGCACCCCTGCTATCACTATAACAATACCATTCTGAGGTTTAGCAGGTATAATCACCATCTTTGTGCTGCACGTTATTAGAAGTGAGGCTGATAGGAATGTAATTAGTTTTGTGGGTATTTGGTCATAAACCAAATACATTTTGACCTGATTATGACGTCAGAGGATCAACAAAGTGATTACAGTTCATTCTGAAGGAAACATGAATGTCCGAACCAAACCAGCCCTAGAGCTATTATATTATAGTGTGTGAACAATACACTGTTCCCATAAGTACTGTCAATCACCCAATAGGGTCTCAGCACTGAGGAACCATTTAGCTCATTCTAAAAAAAAAATCTCAAGTGAGCGGCTGCTCTATCTGACAGAGCGCTGCATCACCAGCTGTTGCAGAACTCTACTATCAAGTGACTCATTTGAAAGTATTCTCACCGTGAGGAAGGGGTGCCGCGTGTTTTGTAACACTCTGCTCTCCGTAACTGTGTGGGCCACCTCATCCTGCCAACAAACACATTACTGTCAGAAATAATGAAAACATGAAATACAGAAAAGGGGCAAGAGGCATCAAGATGGCAACCATCTGGTTTGACATCTTTGTTGCAGATAAAGAATGAGCTGGTTACATCTACAGACGCAGATGGTCGCCATTCCATTAAGTCTGTCATGTTGAACCGCCATGTTTCTACCAAACACTGGTTCTAGATAGGGCTGTAAGTGTTTGTTGCATGTTTTGCGGCCACCGTAGCTCCTTCTTTTGTGCTTGGCAGGGAAGGGTGAAGCAAGGGAGTTGCAACTAAACCGCTACACTGAATTTAAAGCTTTTGTTGAGAAGAAAGATTTGTTTGCCATGCGTCCGACAGGATTAGGTAAGTTTAATTTACCAACTACAGCACACAATTCTTTGCTTTGATTGTAGTTGTTGTAGTTGTAGGTCTATCCAATTGCGTCCAGAGGCTTTTTGGTCTGTGCCAGTTCATAATGCCCCTTGGAGAATAAAAATGAACTGACATGTTTGTAAAATGCAAATGCCAGGCTATTTCTTTCACAGTGTAAATTTAGTTAAAGCAGTGTGCTTTACAAATCTGCTTCTGAAGGCACATACTTTAGACTGTGTCCCTGCTACCTTATTTTGCCTAGTAATGCAGCCAATTACATGACGTATGTGTTTTTATCTAAGTATAACAACATTTTGTCTAAGTTTGTTTTTAAATTCCTCTTTGTAATATTTGGCTATTAGAGACAGCAATAACATGATTAATTAAGTCTCACTCACCCCAACAATGTCAGCAAATGTTTAATTATTATTACAATATGGTTTAGTGAAGGCAACGAAAACCACTACTGTTAAGGTTAGAGAAAGAATGTGGTCATTGGAAGGAATAAAATACACTGTAAATGCTAATTTCCAGTCTGACATAATAATAACAAATTGCTCCTGATGCATAGCATCGGTGTGTGAATGTGTATGAATGAGTTAGTTTCTGTTCAATGGGCTTTGCCATCACTGAGTGAATGTGTGTGAAGGATGAATGTGGCACGTAGTGTAAAAGTGCTTTGAGTGGTCGGAAGACTAGAAATGCACTATACAAGTATAGGTCCATTTACCATTTACCATCCAATACCTCACTGGTACTACGCCGACGCTCTGCTCCTCTCTAGTGTCCCTCCCTTTCACACACACTTTGAAAGGTATGGAGGCAGGAAGTGCCTTGCAGCAGAATGAGATGATGACTACTGTAGCTAAAACAAATTCTGTCTACACGCACACAAACACACCTCTCACTTACCTTGGCTATGATGACCTCTTTGCGCAGTATTTTCATGGCATAATGCACTCCAGTGGATTTCTCTTTGACCAGAATCACCTTCCCAAACGTCCCCTTCCCAAGCAGCTTCAGGTACTCAAAGTCACTCATTGTCTGTAACGTACACAAGGCCAATGTGTTAATTATGATTGGGGATTTTTTATTTCTATTGATGTAAAAATGTAAGCTTTAATTTAAGCTAAAAAACATAAATGTCAGACATCTGCAGACAGAGATTCGCTTTTTTGCCAAAGTCATATGTTGTATACCTTCACAGGCTTAAGGAATGATATTCTTAATCTACTTAATTAGAGGCTTTGTAATTGATTTATCTCAATTAATCGCATATCAATATTTGACACCAGAAGCAAGATTTTTCAATTTAAATGGATTTTGGTATATGACTGAATCAATGAATAGACACATAAATGAGCAAAACAAAATCGTGTTTATTTTCATCACTGAGTGTTAACATAAAGTGCAATATGAATAAAGAATATTATGATTGCACTGTTCACAAGGCACAGACTTAAATTCAAGTGAGCTATATTCAAACCTTTTCAGGACTTTTCAGGAAAATTCTTTCTTGCACAATTTGCACACAACTGTGCTTTTATCCAGGTTTCCACCCTGTAGTTTTTTTCAACAAAGGTTTTCGCCCACCAAACCCAGCAACAACGAGTTTCCATTTCTTGTGTTGTGTCCTGTGCATCAGTGTTACGGGTTTGCCGGGAACTCGTGCAACGAGCAACGTTCCGCGCTGTTTGGAGTGCAAAAATAAATTGCGATTAAATGCGTTATTTTTTCTGTAATTAATTCATCGTAATTAACGCGATAAAGTCCCAGCCCTACTCAAAGCTGCTGGAAAGGTTTCCTGAGCCTTTAAATGGTCTCTCAGTCTGTGTCAGTAGGCTACAAAATCATGGGGAAGACTGCTGACTTGACAGATGTCCAGAAGACAGTCATTGCCACCCTCCATAAGAAGGGAAAGCCACAAAAGGTCATTGCTAAAGAAGCTGGTTGTTAAGAGAGTGCTGTATCCAAGTATATTCATAGAAAGTTGAGTGGAAGGAAAAAGTGTGGTAGGAAAAGGTGCACCAGTAACAGGGATAACCGCAGCCTTGAGAGGCTGGAGTCAGCACATCAAGAGCCACTATGCACAGACGAATCCTAGACATCGGCTACAATTGTCGCATTCCTCTTGTCAAGCCACTCCTGAACCAGAGACAACGTCAGAAGCATCCTACCTGGGCTGAGGAGAAAAAGAACTGGACTGTTGCTCAGTAGTCCAATGTCCTCTTTTCAGATGAAAGTAAATTTTGCATGTCATTTGGAAATCAAGGTCCCAGAGTCTGGAGGAAGAGTGGAGAGGCACAGAATCCACGTTGCTTGAAGTCCAGTGTAAAGTTTCCGCAGTCAGTGATGATTTGGGGAGCCATGTCATCTGCTGGTGTTGGTACACTGTGTTTTATCAAGTCTACAGTCAACGCAGCCATCTACCAGGAAATTTTAGAGCACTTCATGCTTCCTTCTGGTGTTTATGTAGATGCTGATTTCATTTTCCAGCAGGACTTGGCACCTGCCCATACTGCCAAAGGTACCAAAAGCTGGTTCAATGACCATGGTGTTACTGTGCTTGATTGGCCAGCAAACTCGCCTGACCTTATAGAGAATCTATGGGCTATTGTCAAGAGGAAGGTGAGAGACACCAGACCCAACAATGCAGATGACCTGAAGGCCGCTATCAAAGCAACATGGGCTCCTCAACAGTGCCACAGGCTGATCACCTCCATGCCACGCCGCATTGATGCAGTAATTCATGTAAAAGGAGCCTCAACCAAGTATTGAGGGCATAGAAATGAACATGCTTTTCAGAAGCCTGAAATTTGTATTTAAAATAACCTTTTTTTTATTGATCTTATGTAATATTGTAATTTTCTGAGACACTAAGTTTTGGGTTTTCATTATCTGTAGGCCATAATCATCAAAATTACAAGAAATACAGGCTTGAAATATTTCACTCTATGTGTAATGAATCTATATAATAGAGGTGAGTTTCACTTTCTGAAATGATTGACAAAAAGTATATTTTTTTTAACTGTACCTATATGTATGTAACTGAACATTGCTTTGGTCTTAATCTTAATATCAGAAATTGGCTAAATGAACAGGATCCACTGGCTCCCACTCTTAGCTAAAGATATTCTGTTGTTGCTGAAAACTGATCAATTCATCTTAGTTGAACAAGAATTACCGCCCTGCAGTTGTATGCCTCTGCCCAACCAGTCATGCTGCAGTTTGATGTCCGTCCAGACTGTATGTGGTGAAGACTTTGAACTGTATTTTTGGCTAAATGGAAGTTATGGCTATATCAACGATACATATGTATGATTTAATATAAAAATACTGCTTCTTTGTTGTGTTTCAAATTCCCTTGCAAGAAAAAACTAAATGTTATTGTATTCATACAGTATTTTGGATAAAATAAACCTTGAGTTCACTCTCTTCTATGTCCCCAAAAACTAATCTTCTCACCACTTTGGAGCAGCTCTTGGACATGGCCAACTCCATCTCCTCCAGGCTGCTTTCACTGGGTGAGCCGAACACATCCATCGGTTCCTCCTCCTCCTGATCCCGCATCTTCAGACCATTTGCCACGGACTGGATTGCCCGCATCCACTCCTCTCTGAGAGCCAAAAGTCCCATAAATTCAGTCAGACGTTCCATTACACCCTGTTACACACAGAGGCTACTGAATCCTGTGAAAAGAAATGCAGTGGAAAAATGTTCTCACCTCTCCTCATTGCTGTCCACGTGAAAGGTGCGTTCAATGACAGTGGTCCACTGTAGGCAACGGATGACAAATGTGTTGGGCCGGGGTCTTTCAGTCTTCATTAACTGGCATTCTGTGAAAAGCACAATTTAGGACAGTGTTTACAGGAGGCTGCTGAAATTTTTTACAGCTGGAACAGAACTGTATGAAACAAAAAACATCCAACTGGTTTTAGAAAGTAGAAAGCAGTGGTTATCAAGAAACTGCTAGGGTTGTCAAAAATAATTTGCTTTAGATACTTTTCCAATACCATGTCTTAAAATTAATATAATCTCTATTAGTTTCACATTCGATAGTATCAAAAGTACTGAAGAACGCTGAAGATGTTGATACAGTGTTTACTTTACAAGCACGGACCAGGCAACAGTGAACACACCTGGTTGGAGCTGGTGTTATTTGGTACCACGTTGGTTTCAATTGTTTTGTCTCCTCCCCACCATTATATAATTAGTGGTCTGTGAAGTGACGCCAACGTGTAAGTGTCTTAAACCTGCATTCTTTCTAATTTCTAAACAAAAAAGAAATCCGATAATATGGAGTCTAATGGCGAAATGAGCCTACTTTTGACTTAACTTATGAGCTCAGTAAACAGTTTCCTAATGAGTTTCTGGTCTCAATCTCTAGTTGCAGTCTTCTTCCATACAGCATGATGTTCATTTAGCAAATGATGGTGCTACATAGAGTAAAATAGGCGATAAAGCAGGGTACGCTTTAGGGCGTGGCTACCTTGTGATTGACAGGTCATTCTCAGTTAGTCCACACAGTGCAACACATGAAAGTCAGATCAAACTGTCAAACTAGGCAGTGCTGATCAAATATGAATCAACATTCTGTTATTGCGTTGCCTATTCCTGCCCTCAAATCTTTTCTCAAGCATATTTTAGAGTACTGTTTATCTGATATACAAGACTGTGTGTGACCAGACGAGCTGCCATTGTTTCCTGCTACAGACTAATCAAAACTAGGCACAGCCAATGAGAGCAGCTCACCTGCCGGCTATGAAAAACCAACACAGCAATGGCCATAATTCCAAACTTGAGGATTCAAAACAGTACAAACCAAACCAATGGGTGACGTTACGATAGGTTCACTCACTTCAAATATGACACATAGCACTAATATAACATAACACTAACAAAGGAATCACAGTGAATAAATTCCAAGTGGGGTGTGTGCAGTAAAAGACAGGGGTGTAGGGATGAGTGAGGTCATATATTAGCAAACATTAAAATAAGGTGGAGAATTAAGTAGAAGTACAATGGTGACATAAGAAAGAAGCAACTAGAATGAGACTAGGTAGTGATGTTACAATCAATTTTTTTTTAGCCCCCGATCTGAGTCGTTTAAAAGAGTATCTGCCGATCCAATACTTTCCTTTACTATTTTACTTAGATAATACAGTGCAAAGTGCAGACTTAACATTAAAAAAAAACGATCAGTTAAAAAATGCCATTAGTAATAGGGTAAGCACTGCAACTGGCCCTCAAAATGTGGCCCTCAGTGACTTTCTGTACCAGGACTGTGTGCAAAATGATAATTTTTAAAAATACACAATTAGGCTATTTTGTGCTTTTAAGACTTTTTCTTTTTGCCGTGGTATCGAAAGAGCCATCAGGTATCATTTTAGCATTGCATCAAAGTGTAAAATTCTGGTATGGCAACAACCTTAAAAACATCCATTGTTCAATTTCACCATCTGGAGGACTGACCTGCCACTGAGAAGTTGTTGAGTGGTGGTGACGTCTGGTCATTCAGATCGGGTTTCTCCTTGTAACCAATAAAGGAACCGTCACTCTTCAGGATGAAATATCTTGGCCTCCATGTTTTGATGTATTCACCTAGGTCAAATTTTGAGTAAACTGCAATTTTAAGATGAACCCTTTGATATGTAGAGTGAAAAATTCTCGATGTTCAAGTAGAGCTAAAAAGCACTAATTCTCATGCTCCTTACCTCTTTTGTGAAGCCAGCCCTCTCTGACTATATTAACTTCATTCATGGTGAGAGATGTGTTTCAGAGAGGGTCAGGAACAGGAGGTTGGGGAGGGGAACAGTGGATTTCTCTCTAGGCCAACTCAAGTCTCAGTCACAGTTATTCAATCTGAACAGCACCTGCTGAATGAAACAAGCAGTACATAGTAAACAGGGCCATCTTCACATAGTCTAACAGAGTAATAGAGCACTTGTTGTCACCAGTGGTTACTTGTTCAATTCACTTTGTTTCTAGACCTACTGTCAATAATTGTAAGTTTTATAAAGGCAATGAAATGAAAACGAAGACCATTTTAGAACAAACACAATATGAGGATACGCTGTAATGGCTAGTCTGATTTCAGCAGGTCCACAAACAAGCACTACACCTGCAAGACCTTTTAAAACTCAATGTTACAACGTCATGTGCAGCACAGGCCTCAACTGAGTGGAATCACAGGGGCAAGCTATAATGGCGTTAAAACATCAAAACAGTACACAGAGCTGCAACTAATAATTTTTTTTCATAATCCATTAATATGTGATTATTTAATCAATCACTCATCTATTAAATGTTTAAATATACTGAAAAATGATTGTCACTACTTCTTAGAGCCCATGGTGAAATCTCAAAGCGCACTCTGCAGTGACACCAATATATTACCACAAGCATTGTTTATTGCATTATATACTAGTGGTCAACCGATATGGGATTTTCAATGGCCGAAGTCGATGTTTAGAGAGCAGGGTTGCTGATGGCCGAGATATAATAGAAATTTTAAAACAAAGAAAAGCAATGTGCAATTTTATTCTACAGGAAGTTTAGGCATATGTTTACAGCAGGATGCATGAGAGTTAAAGTAGAGGGCTCAAAACTAACTTTTTCTCCACCTTCCCAAAACTACTAACATTATTAACATTAACATCATTTCACACTGACAGGGCAGCCTTTAAATGGGAGAAACGTGATATGACACCAATATGTCTACAAAAGGCCAATATTGGCCGATAATGTCAGCTGACCAATATATTGGTTGGTGTCTAGTAAATGGTAAATGGTAAATGGACCTGTACTTGTATAGCGCCTTTCTAGTCTTCCGACCACTCAAAGCGCTTCTTCTAGTGCAAAGATGATCCATGTAAAATATTATAAAACACATAAGCTAATCTTAACATTCAACATGAGAATATTTGCCATTCTTGCCTGATTCAACAAATGCAGCGATGACTGGACTGCCTAACTGCTGCCAATCTGTAATCAAGAATTAAAACAGATTTTAGTTAGATATGGTGACTGTGATCTAATGGTAAAAACAAAAGTCTAAAATGTAGTTATTTTATTTCCCCTCTGCTGTCCAATGGTATGTACCAAACATCTCACCAAGTTATATTCAAACAATTCATAGACATTTTAATGTAATGCTGGTCACACTTATCTTGCTAATTGTGTCACACATGACAAATAAGTCACTTTCACATTGAAGCTGCGGTTGCTCATTTATGTCGCGTGAGTTGGCAACACTGGTATATCAACTTGAAATGAACACTTAATACTAAAATATATGGCTCATTGGTTAATTACAGATACTTGCAGTTTAAGTATTAGCAAATGTAGTCCAATAATCGGACTTGCCAATGAAATCAGAGTATTAAACTATCTAACTTGTAGCTAATCTCGTTGTTGTTGTTGTTGTTGGCTGTTAGGTAGGCTGCCATTTAACGTTAGTTAGCAGTGGCTAGCTGTATGCTAACAGACTACTGTTACTGTTGAAAGTTTGTTTTACTGAACAGACACGTTCAACGAACCGTTTACAGGAGAATAAATCAGGCATTGTTAATATAGTTTATATCTGTTGTCTGACAATAGACCTATATTTAGTGATCCTGAACAAAATAAAGATGTTCGAACTTCAAATAACTTAGCCTGACATTTTATACATACACTTAAAGGCAACTTTGCAAATTAACGCTAAAGCTTAATATCACATAAATAAGTTAGTGTTTACAGCCAGAAAGAACAAGTTATGCTTCCCATACGATACTTTTAAGTTTATCACTGTGCCGTAATTGTACTAACGAATGCTTGATTAACGCAAGAGTTTGTTTATTATTAGCAAACTCTGTCTTACATTACGGATGCCTTCTTGTAGGTTACTGGTGTATGTTAGCCTTGCTAATAGCGAGCTAAAGTTAGTCAGGTAACTATTCTTATTAGCTGTGAGTTACAAGCTCCTCGATATATGTTATCGTAATCCGATTGATTTTACATTTAATGACAAAACAACAAGACTTAACGCACATTTCATTGACTTTATCCCACGCTGCTCTCGTTTCAGTTCAGTTTTGACAGGCTGGATCCAGTGCAGGCCATCCACCCAGGAAAACACCATGGATTCTCTTCTTCTCGGGCTACATAGGCTGGGGCTGATCTCTGTGCACACACCGCCACCTGCAGGCGACACGGCGCAAAGTCAGTAAGATTGAGTGCAGAGATGGGACCACGACTGTCGATCACAAGGCCAGTGTTGGGCTACTTATTTTTTTCTAAAGTAATGTCATTACTTTACTTTATACTCACTACCAAAAGTAATTAATTACACTACTATTTAAATTTCTTCTCTGCTACTACATACCCCACAAAATTGTTAATTGTGTCCTTTCTCCCCGGAATTCAGACTTTAAACGATTAAAATCCAGTTTTGTTTATCAAAATTAAAGTAATGGAATATTTCCAGCTGCCGAATGTAAGCTAATAACTAATAATTAGTTAAACTACTAGTTACTCGGAAATATGACTGTAATATAATAATAATAAGTTATTGTCCATCACTGGTGTTAGGGAAGCTGCTTTGAAAGCTTTGAAAGCATCGTAAGCTAAGAATTACTTGGCACCTAGTTTGATTAATCATATGTTATTTCCACAAAAAATTCCTAATATCCACAATAAAATCATTAAAAAGTCCCCTACTAAACCTACCTCATTAAAAATTCCAGAATCTGTGAATATACAAATGTTGATCATTTGTAAAGTGTTGCTGCTGGACACAAGATGTCTCCTACTTCACTGTAAAGTCCATTCTCAGTGGATGTGCACTGGTGGCTTCAAGTTTCTACTTCACACTGTACAAGTTGCATACTGGACCAGGATGGACTTCAAAACTAGTTGTGATGTTAATTCAAATTCAGATTCAAAACATTAAAAACTATAGCCAGATATTGTTCACAGGTAAACTGACAATCTCCTGCCCCTGAGACTCAAACCTATTCTAAAAACTAATATATTATATTTTTTACATTTTCTAATATCTGACTACAACTAAAACAGTAAAGAAAAAAAAATATATTTAACTGTCATACCATTGGGCCAAGGTGAGCACTGATGTAAAAAAAAAAAAATGGGCTCTTCAGTTTTGTAACATCTGTACAATCTTACAGTATAAACAGCTTGAACAGGCTTTTCGTTCTACTTGTCAAAACAGAATTCCATTTATATGTGACACATCAGCTGCTTGAAGTTCTTAGAATAAAAATAATAAATCCTATCTTTATGGCCAAAAATTGTTTGTAGTTTCTATAGTTAAGTACATTAAAACAATGTAAAATTCTGTACACTCCGAGGGGCCATTATGCATATTCTTTTATTTTGCTAATAATTATTTAGTACTTAATTTAAGTTTGTAATGGAATACCTTGACTCTTAAATGAGTACTTTAACAAAGTAGTTCAATATTATTAAAATATTGCACAGTAATCATTTTTTTGCAGATGTGAGTGCATAAATGACCACAATGGGACAAGAATCCTGCATGGTAGCATTTATTATCTCATGTTATTGTTTTTTGTATTGTGTATTTATGTTGTTATGCACACCATGCCACAAGGGAAGCATGACTGTAGGGAGGAACATTAATCTGTTAAAGGCAAACTGCAGTGTTGGATACAATGGGTATCCTCTCACATGCAAAAAGAGAAAGGATCATGGGTAGCTGTTGCATAATACTGTACTGTGTCATAAGAAACTGTAGCACAGAAATTCCAGACATATGCTGGACTTTGTAAAAATAAAACTATTTCTATCAGGGACAAATGTGTACATTTCCTGAGCATTGCATGATAAAACATTCACATCTGTTCATTATTCTCTCTCATTCTTCAGTCTTTCAGGAATCTTCACCCACTGGCTGCGCACTTATCTGCTCCTGGATCAGTGCTAGAAGAGAAAACAGAGTAATATATAACACAATATATTTTTTTTTAACAATAATCCCCTTTATCCCTTAAATGGGCTAGCACATAACACAGTGTTGGAAAATTTAAAAAATTTAATTTCTATTTTCTACTTTCTTACTTTATTTTTTCAATTTGCACATTGTAGCTCCTGAGATATATTGTCTATTTAGGGTCTAAAATGTTCTCTTTTTTAAATTTGTGTGAACAGTGGTGAACTAATCAATAATACACATTTAGGAGAAAAATAAAGATGAATCAATATTTTACACCTTTTTTATTACTGATTATATGTCGAGTATAGGCCTCAAAACATGTGTCTCACTGTTTTATACCAGTAACCATATCCTCCAGGATACAGACATTGAATGCCTGATTATCAAATATGTGAATATGTAATTCATTATTTTTCAACAAGAACATATAAAATCATCCTTAAAAAAATATTCTATAATAAAGTCCACCCAAAATCTAATAAACATAAAAAAATAAAATCTTTTAATTCACAGCCAGGTTTTGTTGTACACTGCCATTTTGGATTGTGACACAAATGATGAGCATAATTTTGAATGTTGCTCTAAAGTCACATGACCTTAGTGCTTGACCAATCCCCCCTTCAGTGTTATACTTAATGAGCTTCCCCCCACAGCCTGTAAAATGACACGACACAGAATCTAGTTTCAGGAATTTAACTAATGTCAACGGACAGCATACTGGTTAGAACTTACCTTTGATTATCTCGTCCTTCATTTTATGAAGTTCTTTTTTCACTTCTTCAATGATTTCCTTCAGATACACAGATACATGCAATACAGTAAGTTATTTTATGACAAATCATAATTAAAATCAGTATTTCGTAAATGCTGCTAAGTGGTTCCCAACCTGGGGATCAGGACCCCCAATAATAGTTGCCAAAGCTACACAAGATTTTAAGAAATGTGAGAAAATGTAAAAATAATATACACTATAGGACCATATCTCAGCAGTCTATCTGTAAAGAAAAGTAAATGGAATTGTTTGCTTAAATGTATGATTGTTAAATTATAAAAAATACACAATACAGACAAGAATTGCAGAAAACCCACCTCTGATGTAATATTTACAGAAAATCATCTGCTCATTCAGAAAATTCCTCCAAACTGCTCATTTTACTTAAACGTCCCAAAGTTATTGTGTGTTCACTATTTGGGTTGGTTGTACAGTTTATCAGTTGTTCTATATTGTTAATATTTATACAAATATATGTCATTTTGTCAGATGTCGTCAGTCTATTCAATGCTAGAAAAGGAAAGGAAAAGGCTGGGACACCATGTCTATGAGATAACTTGGCTCAATAGTGGCATCCTGGACAAAACGTTTATTAGTTTTTATCTTCTGGTAGAGTCCGCCATGTTGAATGTAGTGTGAGCCCAGAATGGCCCAACCAAACACTGGCTGTAAATAGGACCTGTTGTGTTTTTTGCAGCCACAGTAGTTTCTCCTAGATGCTTGGAAGGCTGAGCTGTATTCAAATGACTGCAATCTGAAACTTCCCTGCAAGATGCCTCTAAATCCTATACACTGGTCCTTTAAAAGACATCTGTCAACATTTAAAAAGTCAACATTCTGCTATAAAAAAGTCATAACACAGAGCTTTACCGTTATTAGTACAAATACAGAGGAACCAACCTGTTTAAATCGCTCCATATCAATTTCTCCTCCTGCAGCCTCAGAGTTCTTTTTCACCACCTTCATCCTAAAATAAATAACATTCATGTTTACCCTTAGCCAAAACAGACTCCTTGAGACCACTCGAGAGCTGCCTACAAGAAGCAGCACATCTTCTGAAAATGCAAAGGTTCTTTGTCTTCGCTGAAAATCTGATTTTAAAACTGCAGCAGGTAATTTTTATGAAAATATATTTTGTCATACTGACACTTACTCACTATATTCTGACGGTAGTACATTAGACAGATAATCTGTGGAAAAATCTGGTTCTTCTGGCTCCTTCTAGTGCTCATAATGGTACTTCCTAAAATCCACTGTGCCTGAACAAAAGCAACCAATCAGAGGCAAGAAAGTTAATTGATAGCTGAGTCTCATTCCCAGGGGTCAAATACAGACGCTTTGGGACCCTGGGAAATGGCCTTAACTATCAACTATCTTTGAGTGTCCAACCCAAACTGTCTTTTTATCTTTCTCTGAAGATCTTAATAATATAATAATTTAATAATCATATTTTCTCACAGATTATCTGTCTTGTGTACTATTGTCAGAACACAGTAAAATGTCAGCAAATATGACACAATGTTATTTTTTATAAAATGTACCTATTGCAGGTTTAAGGGGCAGGGCCTGCAAGCATGATTTGTAAAATCACAAATAGTCAAATACTGGTGCTGTATGCAACTTATACAAGTGTGATGTAGAACAAATGCAGAATACAAATGAAACAATGACTGAGGACTGATCCAAACACTATATGGACATATTACTTAAACCAATGCTAATACTCATTACTGCTCTCATATTCAGGCTTCATGAGCAAAACCTCACCCATGTTATGTTCATGCCATCAAGAAAGAAATGTAATGAACGCAGCTGCAGGGCTCCATAATGGAAACATGTTGCATTGAAGCAGAAGACTGAGGTTCACCACAGTAGCTTAGAAACATATTTCGGTCTCTTGCTATAATAACAACGCCAGACTGAAACCACCAAATGTTGAGTGGTTTATTTGTTGTCCTGAGTCATTTACAAGCAGCACGCCACTGACAAAAACAGCAGCAACACCGACGCAGAGCTTGTTTCACTGGCTCATACCACCATACAAAGCAGAGAACAAAGATAAGTAGCATCTCTGGATAGGAGAGAACGTTAGCAGCAGACAGGCACAAGAGGCGACGGATACCTGGAGGAGGGAGAATTGGATGAGCTGGGACTTGGACTGGAATCCCTTTGATTGTTGGTCACTGATTTGTTCCTGTTGCAAAAACAGATCCCTTAAGGCAGCTGATGACTGGGTTTTTGAATCTGTATGTATGGCTCAGGTTGTTATGTTGTAGCAGATATGATAGGTGTCTGTGAAATGTAATGTAATGTAATAATTAATCATGCGGATTGAGAAGGCTGGGTGGATCAGGGTCTTACCTTGGCATGGTGGCAGATATTTCCTTGGACTTTCCATTGAGTTCTGCTGAAATATAATTAAATGTATTATTACAGGACACGCCTTAAGAAAAAACCTAATATTATTGTAGTTTCTGTTAGTTTTACTCTAAAATGTATTTCAAGTCTTCATACTATACTGTGTTGTGGTGTAAAAAATGATAATGATGAAGATATGTTAGTAAGCTATATATAATATATTGTATATTAAGGGCATGTTATTCTAAAATGAAGCCAGTGTTTTGGTTGTTGACAAAGAATAATAACAAAGACAACATTAACTAGAACAATATTCTTTTGTTTATTTAAAAACTGAAAATAAATCATGTCCTATTTTGTTCTTACCACCATATGTCAGTGAATCCGAATCATTCTAATTGACAGGTGCACACCCACTATTTCTAATTAGCATACTGACACTCCCCCATATCTCTATAGAAGGAAATACTTTGCCTCAAGGCATATAACTTTATTTATATAGCACCTTTGTGCACCCACCAAAAGTGTTTTACAAGCACCTGACAAGACAGATTGTTAAAATAAAAAGGATTTAGAGACTAATGCCCACCAAAAAGCAATTCAATTATGAAATACTACACAAAATAAAATTATAGTCAAAATAAATATAGTAATAATAATAATAATAATAATAATAATAATAATAATAATAATAATAATAATGATAATATAGTACAAAAATTTAGTAAAATAAAAAATATTATGATAAATAAAAAAATATGATAAATAAAAAATATTATGATAAATAAAATATATATACCTATATAACACTACATAAAAGCCAGACTGAACAGATGGGTTTTAGTTTTGTATAAAATATCAATATTTTCAGCACAGAAGTTGTTGTGAGAGAGAAGCACAGCCACGATGCACAAATATTTGAAGAATGAAGAAACTAAAACAATGGTGCTCAAGGTGGAAGCAAGAATAGGCACACTCACACAAGTGTTTGCTTAAAGTGACAAAACTTTAAACACTTTAAAACTTTCTGTAAAATGTATTTCTGGTGAGGAATAAATTAGGACACCCCCACATTTATTCCCACTTAAAATGGCTGAAACACACACAGGTGTATCGAAAGACCTGTCTGAGGCCTTCAGAAAGGCCTTGGATTGGAAGGATTGTTGCAGCTTAGTCTGGTAAGGGATTTAAAAAGATCTCAAAAGAGTTTGAAATCAGCCATTCCACTGTCTGGAAAATAGTGTACAAGTGGAGGACATTCAAAACAACTGCCAACATGCCTAGGTCTGACCGTCCAAGCAAGTTCACCCCAAAAGCATGGCCACAAGATGCTAAAAGAAGTCTCCAAAACCCCTAACATGTCATCAAGGGACCTACAGCAGGCTCTGGCGACTGCTAATGTGCATGCCTCTACAATCAGAAAGAGACTGTACAAGTTTAATTTTCACGGGAGGTGTGCAAGGAGGAAACCTTTACTCTCCAAGAGAAACATTAAGGCCAGACTGAAGTTTGCCCGAGAGAACATAGACAAAGAACAGGACTTCTGGAATAATGTTCTTTGGACAGATGAGTCTAAAATTGAATTATTTGTTTTTTTATTTATGTTTGGCACACACCAAATATGTGTTCCAGGAAAAGAACCTCATATCAGCTGTGAAGCATGGAGGTGGAAGTGTCATGGTTTTGGGATGCTTAGCTGCAGCAGGACCTGGCCAGCTCACCATCATAGAATCCTTAATTCTACAGTGTATCAGAGGGTGCTTGAGCAACATGTGAGACCATCTGTAAAAAAATTAAAGCTGAAGCGGAACTGGACCCTGCAACATTACAATGACCCTAAACATACCAGTAAATCCACCAAGGACTGGCTGAAATCTAAGAAATGAAGAGTCCTGGAATGGCCCAGTTAAAGCCCAGATCTTAATCCCATTGAGATGCTGTGGGGTGACTTGAAACAGGTTGTACATGCAAGAAACCCCTCAAACATCACACAAGTTAAAGCATCCTGCATTGAGGAGTGGGGAAAACTTTCCTCAGACCGATGTCAGAGACTGGTAGAGGGTTACAAGAAGCATCTCACTGAAGTTATTTCAGCCAAAGGGGGTAACACTAGGTATTAGGGGGTAGGATGTCCTAACTATTTCCTCAGTTAGAATATGCATTTATGTTGATGTCTTTTGTTTAATGAGTAAAACAATGTTATTTTTTGCTGTTTACCTGCAATTAGATCACTTCCTC
>JAGRRF010011533.1:25762680-25777128 GCA_019097615.1 Morone chrysops | reverse complement strand
CCCCCCCCCCCCTCACTTCCCTCTGTGTGCACCCAAAGCTCTTTTATACTACGTCATATTTATACAGAGACCGGACAGAACATTGCTCAGAAAAAAGTAAGAGGAAACTAGCCTACATGGTGAGTTTTTAAATACGTGTCTGTTACTTGATTCCAGCCATTGGTTTTACTTCACTATGAACTAAGTTAACATATCCCTGATCAATCTAAACTCCATTCAGAAAACATACCTTTTAAAAGTTGTTTTCTTGTCATCTTGCAGACTAACCTGACAAAGTAAAATTCAAAGACTTTTTTCAAATCGGCATCATGATGTAGTTATTTCAGCAACCTTTTGTTCCGATTATTAATTAAATTAAATTAATTAAAGCAATTAAATCTGTGCTATCAGCAAAATCTGATTATTTTGAGCTCACATGGCCAAAGTAAGATAGATTAAAGAGTGACTGCAAGCAAATACAGTACACCTTTCACCCTGGAGTAGCCTGTGGAGGTGTGGCTTAAGTTAATATACAGATATCATGGTCATTATTAGTAACCTTTTGAATACTAATACTAACTTCTTGATAAGCAGGCACAGCAAAAACATGCCTATAGTAGTGCAACACCACAGTAGTGGTACAAGTACAAACCACCCCAAGGTGCAGATACACAAGATAAATATTCACTGGAACAACTAAATGCACCTATATGGTCTAAGATACCAATTCAATTAAATTTTATCTGTATAGCGCCAATTCATAACAGAAGTTATCTTAGGACACTTTTCAAATAGACCAGAAGATAGTGTGCGCATAGAGTGATCTTTGGGCCCCTCTGTGTCACTCAAATATCATCTTTTGAAAATCCTGTACAGTAATGGCACCCTCAGCATCTCTCATTAGAAGTGTTTTAGTCTTGCTATTTCTTGAGGAGTGGAGCAGGGAGTGAGTGTACAGCAGGGGTTCAGTCCTTTGTCCTGTTATTGTGAAAGAAGTCAGCGTGTGCTGCCTTAGGCGCAGTTAAGAGATCTCAGTACAACAGTGTCTCTCCCAGGCTTGGAGCTCACCCCCTTCTGCACACACCAGCAGGTATGACTCACTCTTCACCTGTGGGAGACGAACCTGGAGAACAACAAAACACAGCATGAAGTTATTTCTTTGGATTAGATTGAAATGCAATGAAACTATGTATCAAGATGACTTTGGCCTTTAATTTCAGATGTTTTTTTGCAATGATAACTAAAATTAGAACTGTTAATTCTTGGATATCTTTTGCATTAACATGGTCAAATTAAAAGACAGTAATACTTGTACAGTACAATGTACAGTGTATCAGAATCTTTTAACTTAAATCAGGAGTTCAAGAAATCAATAGTTTCATCGGTTTTACTTGAATTAAAATCCCTTTTTTCTACACCTTAACTCTGATGCTTTCAATTGTTCTTCTTAAGTCTCACTTAAGAGTGAGCTAGGTAGTTAGCAAAACACAGGCTAACTGGCAAGTTAATCTACATCCATCATTAGTTAGCTAGCATTGTGCAAAAATTTAAATGTGACTATACATATATTGCCTTATCTAAGTGACTCACACATAGCATATCTAAGTACAGGAAACAAGAAAGTTTGTCTGTTGTTGCTCAACTGTGCTTGAGCACAGAGCAAAACAGGGTGGCACTTCAGCCAGGTGGAGCTATGCAGAGAATTTCATAATCATCAAACACCACGATAAAAAGAGTACATTAATGCACTCATCAGCCAAGTGAAAACACAGTGTGAACGTACCATTTATAGAGGGCTTTAATATGTAAATGTTCCTTTCATTTTCAGAATGTAACCACATACATTTACTTCTACTACAGTGGGGTTTTGAATATAGAGTTGTACTGTTTATGGAGTCTTTCTACATTGTGGTATTGCAACTATACACTTACTTACATAAAAAACTGCTACTTCTATGACCCTGATGATGATAAAACATAAAAATGTTATAAAAATCTCAGTAGAGTATTCAAAACCCCACATCAGTCTAACTGTAACTGTATTACTGTACCCTGTGGAACAGGAGCAGGTGGCGGTGGAGAGGAATCACCAGCGGGTAATGGCAGGCTGGGGGCACTCTCTCCCTCTGTAACACATGCAAGTCAAACAGCAGCTTTGTAGAAACAGAAACATAGGTTGGCCTATTGAATAAGAGCTTGGCCAGCTGTACACTATACACATTTCATGTCACACAGAGAAAGTCTCTGTTTGCGAGACTGGTGCAAAGCTTCTGCAAATGAATTACAGAACCAAACAGGTTACATGCTGTTTTAAAGGTGTTTTAGTTGTATGTGGATTAAAGATAGGCTTACATCCCCTGGTGGGTCCACACAGTGGGCAGGCAGAGCAAGAGATGCTGGGCAGATACTCAGCTCTGTGATTGGAGGAGAGAGAGGAACATTAGAGCCCATGGTGTGCGACGGGGGCTGTCTGCAGGCATTCAGCCTTAGGGTGGCCAGCCAGATTTTTAATAACACAAAGAAACGGAACAGAACCAAAAACAGTACACATTTGCAGTGATGAAAGGGATGATGGTGTGAGTGTGAAAGGAGAGAGAAGAAGCAGTGACCTAAGTGAAGTAAGCCATAGACTGTTTTATGAGGTATGTGTTTTTTGTCTGCATGCTTTTGCATCAACAGGATTGTGGTCATCATTCATAACACCTTTATCTATCAGCGCAGCAGCAGGAAGACCCTTGACGATGCCTCTTTTAAAAGCTCATGACAGTGTATTGATTTATGGAAACGGGCATCCAAGTTCCTGCATACCAAGGCTATTCTTAGAGTGGGTATTTACCACCATGTTCTGACTAAGGCCTCCAATATAAGCAGATACTGCTGCCCGGGACTGTGCAGCACTGTGTTTATTCAGAGTGGCTCATATTGTCTGGAACTTATTCCACCTCACATTTATGTTTTTCTTAAGAGACTCAGGACTGTAAAGTAGTACTTGGTTTGTTTGGGTGTCTGTGGGATTACATAATGTTACTGGCATTCTGAAAAAAGGTCTAACCAACTGGGTTAAATTTGAAATGAAAACAAAAGGCACATCTCCACCTCTTAATGGCCTTTAAAACCCCTTTCAGATTCCCTATCCATTCCAGTAGAAATAACTTTTCAAGGATGTATAGATCTGTGATTACTGTCATCTGACCCCATCTAGGTCCACAAACTTATTTGATTGGTTTTCTGTACACCATTCGCATTGATAACCAAGACCACCTTTGTCAAGTCCTAGACCAGAACTAGTCGAGACTGAGTCAAGACCAAGTTCAAAAAGGTTTGAATGATAACATGGTTATCATGTAACCACTGTCAATGCTGCTGTAGATTAAAGCAGCAGTAGGTAACTTTTATAAAAAATATTTACAAAAACTAAGACAGATAATCTGTGAAAAAACAAGTTAATGTGGCTCCTCCTGCTGGTATTTACATGAATCCACCATCTTTATATCTGTCTCAGCTCTGATTGGTTGTTTTTCATCAGGCCCAGTGGAGTCCCTGCACTGCTGGTTCCACATCATCTAAAGAGCCACACCCCTTATTCCAGCAAGCATGGATGACTATGAGGCAAATCTATTTTTGTTAATTGTTAAATTGTTAAAAGTAAACATGAGACTTTGTTTTACTTGTATGTCAAAATATCATATGAAAGATTTATAGCTTTTTGGAATGGACTGGGTTATCGGAAAGGGAAAAAGAGAAGTGAATAGTGAAATACTGTTCTGATTTTTTCTGATTATTCTGATGCAGATGGTTTATAATATATCCTATTGATCATGTGCACAGAATATTTAACTTTAAACATACTGGAGATAATTCAATTTTTCCATTTCAAAATTTGATTAAAATAATACAAAATATGCAGTGTATTTTAAAGCATCACTTTATTTATTTATATGAGTTAACCATTCATGAAAATTAAACCTGTTTTGTTTTTATGGAAAAAATGTCTCAAGACTATTTATTGCCTTTTTTTTATTATAAGGTGGTTTCTCATTCAGATTCTATATAACATGACATGTAATTAAGTAATTAAAGCTGCAGATGATTAATGATACAATGAGTCTCATTCCCAGGTCTTCAAATATTGACGTTTTGGGCTGGTGGCTTAAAGATAGTTGATTATTGAGTCTCATTCCCTGGGTCCCAAAGCATCTGTAGTTGACCTTTGGGTGAGACTCAACAATTGATTATATTTCTTGGCTCTGGTTGTTTTCGTTAATTTTCGTTCTACTGTCAGTAGAACCTTTTTTTTTTGGGTGGTTACAACGAGCAAGGCTGAGTCTGGCCAAAGTGACAGGGTTGGGATTTAGGAATAACTGGAAAGATGCAGGTTCAAAATAAATCAGGAAATCAATATAGGACTGTATGCTGGTGAGCTCGACAACTTTTTCAAGTCAAGCCATGTGAGGATATCAGGATTTACAGTCCTCACGATAATGGCAATTCACCATGATAAATATTGTGTTTAAATAAAGGGTTTTTTATTGCGGTATGTGAAAACGTGTATCGTCCCATCTCTGTTCCTACAGAGTCATGGCATAAATGCATACAAAATAAAGTGTAACAGAGAGGAACAGACGGCTAGATGGATGATTATAATGATGAGGAAGATGATAGCCTGATGAGGAAGCAGGGGGGTTGATCCCTTGCCTGTCTCCTTGGGGGCTCTCCAGTCCTGCATTTCCCCCTTCAGTCGCTCCATTTCTTTCTCCAGCTCACAGTATCTCCTCTCTGCTTCTTGTAACCGTCTGTTGGATAAAGAGGGCAAGTTTGTGAGTTTTCAAAGTTTCATCACATATTATTTTTGTTTTATATCTGCAGCTGAGTTCAGTGAAACTGGGATGATGTAACTTTGCTGCAATGGATGCTTGTCTTTATTTGAAGGGACAACTTCAACTCCCAAATATAATTCAGCTCTTGTACTTTTTCTAATTGTGTTCCAAACAAAAAGTGATTCTCAAAAACACATCATGTCACAATACTGGGTTTATGATATGATTTTTCCCCAAATTCTTTAACAACATGAGATTAAAGACAAATTAAAAAAAATGAAACTTATGTCTTTGCACGTTGATACAGTTACTGTATGATGTTAACTGATACCTCTGCAAGTCCTCATCAAGTCCTGATATTTGGTCAGTGTCCTCCTCGGTCGTAGTGTGGGTGGATGCAGTAGGTCTTTGCTCCAGAGTGAGTGGGAACTCTAGCAGTGGAGGCAAGTTGTCTGGTGGAGTGTCTGTGAGCTGCCACAGCTGGTTCTGAATTCAAAACAAGGGTAGATCAGGCCCAGCATAACAAAGAAAACACACTGAACAATATATGTAAACATCACATGAATTACAAAGCTGTCTGTATAATGTACAAGGTAACTGATGCATCCTGACAAACAGACAAATGGAAGTTCTGACATGTGGTCTGGTCTGGCTCACCAGTTTATCTGGTGTGTACAGGGTCTTGCAGTCCCACAGCCTTGTGGGGTCAATCTGCATCATAATGTCTTGACTGCGGTCGATGGCACCCGTCTGACTATAAAAGAGAGACCAGTTAAACCATACGAGGAAGACGCCAAACAGTTGGAGTCGTTTGATGCAGTAAAAATGTTAATCATGAATGAACTGAGGTTCACCTGGTAGCGGTGTAAGAGTATCCAACAAAAGCCAAGTGTACACCTACTGGAGCTCTGTCCATTACATCAGACAGTGTCTCCTGCAGGACACAACAGATACCAACAACCACTTGCTGGTGTTATTCCATTAGAAGTTGTGTACATTTCGCAAGGATCCACATTATATTACAATGTGTCAATATAGCAAAAACTTGTTTTGTAAATAGTTCCAGTGCCTGAAATGGGCTAGTACTAACAGGTACTGAGCCCTTCTGATTTTTGTCAACAAGTACCCTTACTTCTTACTGAGTACAACTACCTCCTGGTGAGTCTAGGTACACACCCTTTAACACCCGCATAATGCTTCATTTTGTTCTCCCACCAGCATTATGTGAAGACCCGCCCTACTAAGCTTGTGATTGGCAAGCGTTTGTTGGTTTAGTTAGTTAAGTTTAGACATGAGGAATGAGATGGTTAAAAAAAAAATTCAAGGTGAGAGCCAATCAGAAGGAGAGTAAGGTTGCCTAACCAGGTTCATGTGTGCAAGTAGCTTTAGTCTAACACTGAAAAAATGGCACTGTTAAAATGGATAAAGATTTATTAAAACGCCAAAGTAATTAAGGTTAAAAGATATTTGGGGGCTTTTTATGAAGACAAGCAGCAAAGGGCCACAGGTCAGAATTGAACCCAGGCCGCTGTGGTGAGGACCATAAAAAAAAAAGTTTTCTAATAAATAAATAGCCATTTCTGATCAACCCGTAGGCTATTAATTGCAAACTTAAATTAGCCACTTCCACTTTAAGCCCTGCCCATTTCAAGTACATCCTTTTGTTGGTTGAATAGTAGTCTTATGACACCAGATGCTTGGAGATCTAAGTGCCTACCAATGGACTGGGCAGCGGTAAGAACAGCCACTAAAAACCTTCAAGGCACTGGTAGACTGGTTGGGGCAACTGTCTCCCTGGTGCTTGCTCCCATATTCGAAAAATGCAGCAAAAGTGCCCTCCAAGGTTGCTCTTCCAATGGACAAGATGTGATAAAGTGCCCTCTTGGCTGCCTTTCAAGTATATATAATATATATAATTATATAATAAAGTGGAGAAAACATGATGACGTTCCCTAGTCTACAAAACTCCACCACAAATGCATCATGACTTGCTTGCTGGAAACCGAAAAGAATTACCTGAAACAATGCCCTCCATTTGTCCTCCGTAGTAAAACATACTGGAGATATAGTGAATCCCTTTGTAACATGGAGAGAGCTTTTTAAAACATTGAAAATGGATGTGCCGAGCAACGTTTTATGGCACAACAGTAGTTACAAGCAGGTCTTCTGCATGTCAGGTTCTTTTTAACCCTATGAGTTTTCCACCCCGTTTTAGCAACGAAAGCTGGGAGAAAGGGCTGTCTCTATTGAGCAAAGCATTTAGTGACTGGTTTGTGAGTCTAGTTGAACAGATACAGATAGTGGTGTACTCGTTCATCCCTAATTGATTTTAACTTAAAGACAAAACAAGTGCTTAAAATAAATAAAATAATTGTGTACAATTATGGATTTTTTTTAAAGACACAACCTAAGTTCCAGCATACCATTTCACTGAGACAGTTGTCCAGAATGTCAAAGTTGGAGGTGTCAGTTGGATCAGATACTTCAGGCAGAAAGGGGGCAGGGAGTTTATGTAGGGAACCCCAGTCTAGTCCACAGAAGAACGGATTGTTCCTGAAGTCACTGGAGCCTTTCTTTCCCAGACGGACTTCCCTCTCACAGATGAGCCCAGTGATGAAGGAACGAGCCTTGTCTGAAATCTCAGGGCCAGAAGAGGGGAACTCAAAATACTCCTGGGGACCAAAAAATAACTAAATGTTGGGTGTTTACTTCTGATACCACTAGTAGTATAACTGCTGCTAGCTGTATCACCTTATGTGTTCATACTGCTAAAACCACGTGATACGTGATATCAGCCATCGCCGATATAGAGTGTTCAGTCAGTCACATGCATCCCCCAGTCCCCCCTTTCTGCAGGAAAAAGATAATACATTTTCTGGTATCTCGTCCCCACTTTATCCAATCAGGAGAGAGAACTCCACAGAGGCGGTTGTCAAGAATTTCTGTGTGGTAATTTGGGAAGGAGGGAGGGGGCTGTTAACTGCAAGGACAGGAAGTTGGGCAAAATGCAGATTTCACTTGCAGCAACTTTAAATAATCTGAAGTAGAATTTATATATTTGATCTGCCAGTGTCCTTTAAGTCCTGAAATTCAGATTTTCAGTTCTTTACAAATTGTGGGTTTACCTGAAAGTGGATGATCTTGGCATAAGTTTCAGAGATGGACTCTGCGTAAAAGGGTGTGGTCCCAAGCAGCATCTCATAGGCACAGATACCCAGAGCCCACCAGTCACATTCAGGACCATAACTACCACCTCCCTCCACTGCCCTTAAAATCTCTGGAGACAAATAGTCAGGGGTCCCAACTGCTAGAGACGAGTGAACCTGCAATGAAATCAAAAATCAATGAAATTAAAAATTGCATCTATGGCTACGTTCACACTACTAGCCTTAGCGCTAAATGTATGATTTATTGCACGAATCAGATGGTTTTTTTGTTAAGCCTTTCAGATTGTTTTTGACTGTGAACCATATCAGATTTAATGTGAACAGTCCCGAAGGGACCTGCAAGACGTAAAAGTCACACAAATTATATGACTAAGGTCATATTCCAAAAAATCTGATCTATACCACATATGAAAGTGAAAGTGAGATGTGGTTTGTGTTATACACTGTTAGAAAAAACAGATTTAAGTCACACATGAGCAAAAACAATCTAATTTGGGCCATTTTTGCCTGCAGGGTTAACGTAAATGAAAAATTATTGATTAGTTGGATGTTTGGCAGGTTGCAAATGCTAAATCTCACCATCCCATCCTCTAGGAGCCTCAGACAGGAACCAAAATCCCCTAGTCGGATGTGTCCATCAGCTGTCAGCAGGATGTTGTCAGGTTTGATGTCTCTGTATAAGAATCAGAGCAGAGGAGGCCAGATTTCATTGATCAAAAACAAAATGTCATAGGATGTTAGGAGTAGTTTCATCAATGTTATCACTGTTACAGTCCCAGGACACAGTGCATGAATGTTTTGTGAATTATGTTAGTCTTTAATACTAAGAAGTATTTGAACCATGTGAAAAGCAATGTTCATACTTTAGTTCTAATTTCTCAAAATAGTAATTAAACTCTACATGGCTGCACTCTGAATCTAAGAAGTAAAACAACACAAGCACCATCTTTTAAAGAGAAGAGTCTACCTGTGTACGTAGCCCAGTCTGTGCACACAATCAATGGCCATGACCATCTCTGCCAGGTAGAACTGAGCCATGTCCTCAGGGATCCGGTCTCCAAACTTACTGAGCAGAGTCAGCAGGTCCCCCCCTACATAGTAATCCATCACCAGGTACTGAGGGAGAAGGGGGTGGATGATCATCATCATCATCAGTCATTTTTATTAGTATAGTTGTGTTGGTGTTGCGCACCTTTGTTGAGGCAGACGGCCACCCACTTAGAGCTGGGGTCTGACCGAGGTTTCTGCCTATTAAAAGGATGTTTTTCCTTCCTGCCTTTGCCTTGTGCTTGTGCAAGTGTTTAATGGTGGGAACTTTTGGGTCTCTGTAAATAATGTTATAAGAAGTACGGTGTAGACCTGTTCTATTTGAAAAGTGTCCTGCGATACGAATTGGCGCTATACAAATAAAATTGAATTGAATTTAATTGAATTGAATGAGTGAGGAAATAGCAGTGGGATTTAAGTTAAATGCAGTACATGCTATAGACCAGTGTTTCCAAAACTTTTTTTTGGGGGACTCACTTTTTAAAAATTACAAACCATGGCAACTCGATTCACAGTAAGAAGAGTAAATTTGTGCAAAAATAAACGTTCCTGACCATTTTTACTGATTTTTCTGCATCTAATCATTATTCATTCAAATAAATCTTCAAAAAAAAAACCTCATCATCAGTAAAACAATAGACATTTTAAATACTTTATAAATGAGAAAAAAGGCATTTAGGTTAACAAGTTCAAAATTTCTTTCCCTTACTACAAACAGAATGTGCACTTTATGAGACATATGTGCATTTAGGTAAAGTTAAGGCTCTTGTTTTTTACCTCATCAGTAAAACGATGTATACTTTTTAAACATTTATAAAAGTATTTAAGATGTGTTTTTAGCAGGAGGAAGATATTCTTCAACCTACATGGGGGTCGCAACCCAGAGGGAATGAATGCTAAGGACTAGCACAATACATTTTTGAAAAACGTTTGTCAGAACTAATTTGCCGTGTTCATATGTACAAGATAGTTGTCATCCTGAAAGGCATAGTGCAACTCTGTGATCCAGCGTCTGTCACCCCTCAGCAGAACCTCCCTCTCCTCCTGGTAACATGCTGTCTATATACAAAGACACAAACACACAGGCAGATGCAGGTAAATGCGAGCTACAAACAACAAAGTTAACTGAAGCTTGAATCAAAGAGCATATGCCTCAGTTTGGCTTTTCTTCCTTTTATCTTCCAGCAACTGTCCATATTCTTTGTCAGTGCAGACTTGTGTCTGTGTATGTACCTCTCCTCGCCTTAGCATGTCCCACTTATTCATAATCTTCAGAGCGTACACTTGTTGGGTGCTTCGTATCCTTGCCACGGCAACCTGCAACAGTGATGAAACAGAATAACCATAATAACCACATGAAAGCATGCATGCACAAAATGGCCGCATACAATAGTATAGACATACGTACATATCCAGTCAATAACACTCACTGAGTCATCTACAGCTGTTTGATAGAGTGAGGTGGCGCTGTTTATACAATCATATAAAGAGTACTGTATATACAAAAATCAAAAGATAAATAATTACATTACAATGTGTATATGTTCCACATTCTAAAGTAAGCCCTTGCTCATAACTAAGCAAGAGTTCAAAGTTAACCTGTGATCATTGAAATTATAATGATAATTTGAGATTTCACTCAAGTTGTATACAGGTTGAATAGTTCAAAGCCATGTGACTTTGGCCCATTCTAAGAAAAACATATTAGTTCAGAAGAGGACCTTACATTTTACAATGTGGAATCATTTATTAAGGGAGAATGAGTTTTCTTGTGGTACCACCTTATAAGGCCCATACTGAGTAAAGCATATTAAGATCATAATTCATCTATAACAACTTCCCTAGTTACTATCAATAAGCAGTAATTAGGATTACTAGCCTAGTAGTTTTAAAACATGGTCATGCAGTATAAGTAATTAACACATGTTTTATGATGTCTAATAAAGAGCCAATATGCTTCTAATATGCATGCTCATAAGCAACCAGTTAGTGGTGAATATGTGTTCCTTAAAGCTGCAGTAGGTAATATAAAATAACTTTATTCACTATATCCTGACAGAACATGAGACAGATATTCTGTAACTTGTTCTAGTTCTCCAAATGGTATTTGCAAGAATCTGCAAGGCCTGAACTAAAACATCCAAGCTAAGAAAGATACTAGACACTGTTGGAGGCTTGAAGACAGTCGATTGTTCAGCGTTATTCCTAGGGTCCCAAAAAATCTGTATTATCTGCCTCATGTACTACCATCAGGATATAGTGAAAGTTTCAGCAGATATGACAAAAATACTTGCAGCTTTAATATAAAGTATAACCAAAACTTAGTGGAACCTTTAAAAGGTAGGATTTATTGCAGGGTTGCATTAATTTGTACAGGTGCACCTAATAAACTTGCACTTGAGTGTAGAGGGAGAGAAGTAAAGAAAGAAAACAGGAGTCACAAACCTAAATCACATTTGCACCTGTATCCAGAAAAGCTTGAATATAACACTCTTTACAAAATGAGCTTAATTAATGATCATTCAAGATATTAATAAACCACATCTAAATAGGTGGATATCACAAGCACCCAAAACAACACAGAGCATTTTCTGTTGTTGCTGATTTTACAATTGATGGCCAGGATGATTGAGAAGAAAAGATGTTCAAATATGTAGTGCCAATGCAGTGTAAAAGTGTAAAAACTAAATAAATAATTCAAATTCTTCTGGAAACAATTCTAATCAATACTACATCAGAACCTGCTGGTTAATAATACTGCTCACCTCACTGAATGTGCCTCGGCCAATCACCTTCAGGATGTGAAAGTCTTCTCTTTTGATGCGAGTCCTCTTCACCTGCCTCACCAAGGGATCAGCTGTGATTGGAGGAGAGGAGAGAGAGAATATATGTGTTCCATAATGTAGCCTTAGGTTAGAGTGGAAGGGGAATGGAGGTTTGCTGGTATCAGTGAGAGATATTATGCAGTGATGTTGTATTGATTTTAAGGAAGAAGGACTTGAACCTCATAAGCAAATGTATACCCCAAACCACTATGGACCTCTTGAAGTGGAAATTACCACTAAATCTGAGTACTGAGTTCCCCTTTTTAAATATGTCCAGTGGGTCATTTTAAAGGACCAGTCTGTAGGATTCAGTGGCATCAAGCAGTGTAGTTGCAGATTACAACCCCATCACCTCATCCTCACCTTCCAAGCTTATAGGACAAACTACAATGGCCAAAAACCATGAAAGGGCCTATCTAGATCCACTGTTTGGTTTCTCCTTTCTGGGCTACTCAAGAAATATAGCGGCTGCCAGAAGAGGATCCTCTCCCTCTGTAGATAACGGCTCATTGTAAAGTAACAAAAACGCTTACTCTACTATGCACTGATACCATTTCTGCCAATAGATCATTGTAAATGTTACACACTGGACCTTTAAATCAAGGCCTATCTCAGGGTCATTTGGAGATGTTTTTATGCACATTTTTATGCTTCTTTGCTTCTTAAATATCTTACATCTACTGTATATTTTACAGATTACTGTTTCATTTAATTAATAATGCTTTCTTTTACACATAGTCTTTTAATCTAAGTCTAAATAATAAAATACCATTTGCTAATGGACATGACCATTTATATAATGAAACTGATTAAGTGTTTTCAAGCTGAATAAGGTGATGAGGTCAGGTGTGCACTGATCTGTGTGAATGATTTGATCTTCTGGATGTACTGTGAAATGCTTTGCTGCTTTCTTTTTGAGATGTGGTCATTTCACTTTGGCTCTCTAACTACAGCAGCCTGCTAACAACTGTGTACATGCATACAGGCAGCTGCTCTGTGTCCTTCCAGTTGAACAGAAGATTATATTTGCCATAAAGGGAGTTCCTCTTCGGCTGCATCGGAGTCGCTCTGTACAGCTAAAAATAGCAGCTATCATTTATGAATCAAGGCAAGTTTTCCAGTCCTTTATTTTTATTTTTTATTCCCCACCTCCTCACACATCGAGAGGAATGCAAGTGAAGCAGAGGCATAGTCTTAGCTGTTTTTAGATGAGGAGTAAGAGCAGCGTCAGGCACACACACACACAAACACACACACACACACACACACACACACACACATATACTGTCGCCTCAGAGCTAAAGGAATCCTGAAGCAACAGGACGGTCCTGTGAAAAGGACCCTTTGTCCACTGTGAACATGTACAGTAGCTCTGGGTCAGTAGACTGGGACAGCCATGTGACCTGTGCTGACAGACAGATGAATAGACAGCATTTCTTCTGATGTCACACAAAACTGAACTTGGAACAATTACAGAACATGACTGTATAAATAATTTAGTCTCATGATGGCAAGATGAAATAATAACTCCAGTGCACTTCTATTTGGGTTCATAGAAGAATCTCCAAGAAAGTCTTAACAAAGGGGAGAAGAAAGCAGATCAGTCCTTAACAGTCTTAAAAATCAACATAACCTCTCAGATACTTGTAGCATGTTGCTCTGAAGAATCCGTAAAATTATCTCCAAATAACTTCATCGCCGTTACTATGTAATGTGAAATGGAGTATGGTGGGATTTTAGTGTGAACAAATGAATATAGATCTGATATGAAGTGTATTATGTATATCCGATTATGTAAAGACATATCACAAGGCAGTTAAATCTTAATAAATATGTGAAGATTCAGATTGGTGAGATGGAAAATAAATCACGATCTTCTACTCTCTACTTTTGGCTTGTTTAATGGACTACGTCACCCGCGTCAGTAGCTGTATCAAAGCGCAAAAACAAGCCCGTGGTGATTGAGGATGTGCCTTACTGTTTAAAATTAGAGTCAGAAAGTGCAAAAGGTAAGAAAATAACATAATGCCAAGAGATTCACTTGCCAAGAGATTCACTTTTACAAAGAAAAATAAAGATAAATTGTAATATGTTTATACCCTACCTCAGAAATAAATAAGGATTTATAAATTAATATTTAAAATATAAGAGAAAATCTATGTTTTGTGGATTTTTAAAATCTTCTTCAATCTTAATTTCACTTCATCCATTCCAAACCTCTAATCCAGGTCTGGGTTACAGTGGCAGTAGACTGGAGTTAACCCAGATGTCCTTTCCCTAGCCACATAGTGAAGGTGTACTTAAGGCATCTAGAAACATTCCGCCAGATGTTTTTTGTAATCCCTCCAGTGTGTCCTGGGTTCTAGGATCTCTAGAGCTGAGATATAGCTATCCCACATTAGACTCTTCCTACGTCCTGCCTCTATTTGCTCTGTTTTCCAATAACAGTTGAGCAGGCCTTATTCAGAACTTCGGTCAACTTTCTTCTTTACTGTACTTCGAGAATAGTTAGGCTAATCTTCACTTCTTTCCCAGAGTTCTTGTGCTTTCCCGTCTCGCAGGTTCTCATGGATCCTGGTGAAGCCTCCTGTCATGGTCCTGCCTGTCTGTCTC
>JAGRRF010011533.1:25718050-25729926 GCA_019097615.1 Morone chrysops | reverse complement strand
AAGGCACGAAAACACAACTTTTATATTCAATTCAATTTTCAATTCAATTCAAGCAGAAATACCCTTTATCCTCTTATACACTGTCTAGTGGTTGACAGTGACTGACAACTTAACAAGTCTGTAGCCATTAATTCCCCTACAGTGTTAACTCGAGGGGCCATTAACCCCTTAAAGTAAAAGACCCTATCAAGTTACACCCGGGACCATGTGAGTCCAACACGTGGCCTATAGAGGGCAGCAGAGCCACACATACCACTGGTAACACAGCCCCGTGGTGAAAATAGCATGTTACGTAAAATATAACATAAAATAGTATCATGATCCAAAACAGGCATGGGTAGACGATATATCTGTTGTTTGTGTATAAATGTCTGTGTACATTTTGTATTTATTAAAAATTATAAAAGAATAGTGAACATAAACTTTTCTTTATTCTGAATAGAACCTTCTTGAAAGAACAGTGGGGGATCTGGAACATCACTGACAATCACTTTTAAGTTTCATAGCCATAGATAGTCATAGACTGATAATAAAAGCAGACCCCGAGATTCTGTGATTTTTTTTACAAACCCACTATTAATCAATAAGTTTAATAATAATAATAATTTAGAAGATGTAAAAGATTTTTTTTTGTTGCAGGTTATAAACACTATACCTGTGTTCTGCATGTAGATATATACTTTATTAATCCCCTATTGGAGAAATTGTTCTTTTCACTCTTTTTTATTTTTTTTAATACACACACACACAGGCTGAAATCCACACTTGTGGACATCCAAACAGGGAGAGAGATGGTGGTGTGATGGGCTGCCACATTAGCAGCACCCCATGAGCAGTTTCTTTGAGTTAGGTTGCCTTGCTCAATAGTGTACTTACATTTTCTTTACCCATTTTAACAAAATGCAAGAGGCACGAAAACACAACTTTTATATTCAATTCAATTTTCAATTCAATATATTGTTTTTTATTTTTTTTATTTAAAGTAATTATACACTAATGAAAACATTAATATTATATTATATTTCTGACAATAGATCCTCATAAATGTTACACAAAACTTTTAAGAAAATCTACATTTAAAAGAAATTTTAAGAAAAATGTAAGAAATTTTAGGGCTAGGTTTAGGGTTCCAAGACAGTCAGCATGTTTTAAAATTTGCTTGACATTTCATTCTTTTCCCTTCAGAATGATATGCTGATAACACCACAGTCAGCAGAAATGACAAACACTCCCTACACATAAAGAACCCCTGACAAAGCCTCTGTGGTGATGAAATGAGAAATATTAATATTAATATTAATTAATTATTATTAATGTCTGACATCTGATCATATGAAGTAATAATACAGTAGATAGTGTGGCCAACTTTCAGCCTGAAATGTATGTGAGATATACACTAACTTCTCTAGCTCGGTCTGACATTTTTCAGAGTGAAATTTAAAGCTCTGGGGGGAGGGGGTCCCTGGGGAGAAGCTGTCAGAAGTTGGTTGACATTTTCCAGGGATTGGAAAAACATTGCTTACACTGAACCACACTCAGTTTGTCTCTTTTGTTTGTCTTTCTCTCTTGTCTACTTTGATCGTTCTGTCATCCCCTCAGGACTGTTTTTATATTAATCCTAGACTAAACATCAGACTCAACTGCTGCTGCTGCCCCTACAAAGCAAGGGGACTGGAAGAAACCCATGTGGCTAAGTATTTCAACAACAAATATACTGGTAAATTATCTTGACTTTGAGGATACATGCACAAAAGCACCAAGATGAGATATTTTTTAAACTTGGTGCCTTAAATGTTTTCAGTTATAATGAATGGAAACTTAAGAGCAAATTCCCAAAATGTCTGAGAGGGAGCAGCACATGAGCTCAGTGTCCAGAAATAGGTGGAGCAGCCCTGGCTAAAAGAACTCCATGATCTACAAACTCTATCACATTTATATATAAATGATAACAGCAAACGCTATATCAAACAACCAGCATGCAACATTTAGTTAATTTATGCCTGAACCTGTTATGTTTTCATCATCCGTGCCAGAGTCTTGGATGGAGCCACAGTAAATCACCTGGCCTCCAGTAGGCTGCTGAGCCCGACTCTGTTTCCTGCTTGCCACACTCTGGCTCTGGTGCTCATTCTGGTCCAGCTCCCTGGCAGCTGGGTCCTCCCTCCTGGCAGTCCAAAGCTCCTGTGCCACTAGTAAAAACAAACCTCCCCTGAGTTCACAATCCAAGTACAATCAATAAACAGGACTGCAAACTAGCTAGTGCAGTTAGCACATGCAGCAATGCACAAGTAAGTGACTGCAAGTGTTACAAAAGAAAATGTCTGTGTTGCAATAGTCGCCTGTTACGAGTTGTAGGTCTCAAATGTAGGTCCACAGCCATCTGAATAATAAGTGAGTCGATTAAGACTATTCTTATCAGAATATAACAGTTTTGTCAACTGCCCATCATTGAAACAAAATAAAAACCATCTTTGTAAGCCGTCTGCAATAGCAACACAGGCAGAGGGAGTGTGACACCATAACTCTACTATATCTTTATATAGAGAATAGTTGTGTAATGCTATATTCATGTTCTAAATCTCATATATAAGCTTCAAGACATATATTGTTGTGGTTCCTGCTCGTCATGCACTCATTAGGTTTCATGTTCATTGTGCTGAAACAATTGATTAAAGGCAGCTGTATCATTTCTAGAACCAAGTTTCAGTTCAGTTTAGTCACCTTCTGTTGCTAGGTAACAAATGAATGTTGGCTAGCTTGTTGCCATAGTAATTATACTATGATGTAATTATAAACAATCAATGATTTTCCTCCATTTTTTAATTTAATAGCATTTAATAATAAACTCCAATCATCATTGATTGTAGGGGCTAAAAATAAGATGCAGTACAGCGACACAATGGGTGATGACAATGTGCTGATTTGAGGCTGATAATGTTTGATATACAACACTGGTCGGTAAAGAGATGTTTGGCACAGGCCGTATGGAATGGAATGGAACAGAGGTGACTTTAGCAGGAAGAAAGAAAATAGAAAATTATGGAGAAAAAAATGGACTGTGCCTCAAATTGCTTTCCTGTTGCTTTGTCTATAGAGACAGCAGTTGAAAAAAAAGTCGGTTCCAGATATTTGAAATGTGAATGAACTGGGTATAAGTAGGAGAAAATCAAAGAGGCTGGAAAAGAAAAAATAGGTCAATTACTCTGTATCCCCAAAAGTGCCAAAAATAAAAGCCCCTCTGTCTCCTCTCTCACCATCACCCTCTCTGTCTGGCTAATCAAAGCCAGATGTATGTGCACGAGGCCTTCATTCAACCCACCCTCCCTCCCTCACTGTCTCTCTGTTTCTTTTTCTCTGTGTGGGTTTCCTCCTCAGACTCAGTGCCTCTCTGTTCTCCCCTTCGTCTCCTCCTCCTCCTCCTCCTCCTCCTCCTCCTCCTCCTCTCTTGCCTCTCTCCCCCTTGCTCTCTAGCAAAGCAGGAAATACTACAGGTTCCTGGCCCTGAAGGGAGCACATTTCTTCTAACCACTAACAGATGGAGGGATGAAGGAGGGAAGGGATGGATATGGGAGTGAAAGCATGTCGTTTGGGAAAATGTTGTTAATATGGAGATTGCGAGATGATAAAGAGCTTCAAATGCTGCAGAAGTGAGAGGTTGTGTTCTTTACCATTGGAGTGTTGGTGGCTTATATGAGCCAATCCTCCTCTTCTTTCCTCTTTTTCTTTCTTTTCACCCTGTCCCTCTTTTCCACTTCAATGAACTAAGGCAGCTGGAACTGAATCCTAATGTCATGAAACAGCCCAGCCGATAGAAATCCCTCTGTACTCTTTCTCTCTCACACACACATCAGTATACTTCTTTCTACATGAGAGTGGGCTTACGTGTGATAGATGAGTGTGTGTGCTGAGTAAGGACTGTATGTTCATGTATATGTGTGTTTATACTATATATATATTTGTGTGTGTGTGTGTGTGTGTAGTAGTAGTAGTAGCAATGGTGATGTAGTATATGAGCTCAATTACTTTTTAAGACAGAAAAAGTTTATACTGTACATGTGGTTTATTGGTAGTATCCCACTAATGACTGTTGAAGCTTTATAATTATAACAGTAGCAGTAGTGGCAGTAATTGTACATTGGTCATAGTAAAAGTATTAATAGCATGAGGAGTACTAATTATTAGCTAGCAGTTGTACTATAGCTACAACTAGTATTAGTTTTGCTAGTATTAGTGCAATAGTCAGTATTCTACCATCTTAAAAATATTGCAAGGATCAGACACATGTCACCGAGAAACTAGTACATTCATTTATCTTTAGCAGGCTGGACTACTGCAATGGTCTAAGGTCTGTCAAAGACAGCAATCAGACAGCTGCAGCTGATCCAGAATGATGCTGCCAGGGTTGTGACAAAGACCAAAAAAGCTTAGCATGTAACTACAGTTATCAGATCACTACATTGGCTATCATTCTAGTGCTTGTCCTTAAGTGTTTGAATGGTTAAATTCCAAAATAGCCATAGATAGACCCAGTACGAACCTTGCAGAACTCTGAGGTCAGCTGGTTATGGATTACTGGCTGTGTCCAGTCTTAAAACTAAGTGTGGAGAAGCTGTGTTTACTGTCTGTGCTGGTCAAATGAGGAGCAAACTGCCAGAAGAGCTAAGACTTGAAACAGTGCTGACTACTTTTAAACCCAAGGTAAAGACAATTGCTTTAAATTAATGTAATATTTTATTTAACTAAATTCATTTATTAGTTAGTTTTATTGTTTGTCTGGATGATTTTATTGTTTTTATCCTGTGTACTTCTGCTTGATTTTATTGTTTTTTCATCAATGTTTTATGTTCTGTGTTGTAGTTGTATTAGTAATAGAAATAGTAGTAGTATTAGCAGCTGCAGTAATGGTTGTTAAAGTAGTAGCAATGGTGGCATTACCAAATGTAGAGCCGTAGCAGTCATAATGGTAGTTTTATTTGTAGTATACAGCAGTGGTAAATACAGTAAAGTTGTAGTTACAGCAGTAGTAGTAGCAGTAATTGTATTTGAAAATCTGCCTTAACCATGCAAAAGCAGTAAATCTCTAAAAGAGTCTCATGGATCAGGACATCCAGAGTATCAAACTTCCCCTACAGTTCACTTCCTCTGTACTGTTTGTGACAGTTAAGAGAGGAAAATTAAATCTTAAACAAACCAATGTTCCCTCTGACCCCTTAACTCTCCACTTTAACCCCTCCTCTCTGTCACCTCCCCTACTCCCTTACTCTCATACTTCAGTCATTCAACACTTCCATCACTTACACCAGGACTGCTAACACGTGTGTGTGTAGGTGTGTGTGTGTGTGTGTGTGTGTGTGTGTGTTACCTGTGTCACAGTGTGTGGTCTATTTACATATGTGTCACAGTGTGTGGGATATTTACATGGGCTGGCCATTTGGTAACACAGAGTGTGATGCATTGAACTACTGGTTGATGTGCAAATGTTGTCGTAGAATAATAATAATAATAAAGACAAGTATTGCTTTGGAACTTTTAACACTTTAATATCATACACTGCATTTTGTCAAAGACATTTTATACAAAAAGAAGCTAATAGTGAGGTGGCTAGTGCACTTTAAATGATAATACTGTCAAATAGTCAAAGTGACACGGTAACGTTAAATACATTCTTTGAGCTGGCAAAATTCTATTAGTCTGTAAGTAGCTAACTATAAAACATAAAAAAGTAGAAACTGTTGCTACTTAACATTTTAAACAATGTCCTTCAAGAACATTTATTTTTTTTTGAGTGAGACATTTGATTTGGCCAAAACATTAAAAAAAAATACTGTTTAAATATTGCTACTGCAGTATCTTGCTGGTTTGTGTCTGCTACTACATTAAAATGTCAAAGATTCACAGACTTCTTTTTGTAGAGCTGACTTTTATTAAAGTCAGCTCTACAGTGAGATTTACTCTCTCAACCACAAATTTCAGACAAAATGTCTCACAAGCACTTTGTACTGTACTAATAATCCTTCACAACTACTTACTATAGACTTTGGTCACATGTCACCATATCTGTCAGACAAATTTAGTTCCACTCACAATATATTTAATAGCTGAGTGTTTATAAAGAAAAACGTGTAGGAATCACAAACTTTTGGTTGTTTGTCTTTAGTTGGCCTACTCTTTGATGACAGTATGACTTAATTTAATAATAACAAGTATGCTTCATTTGACCAACAAAAGAGGATTTCACGGTCCAAATACAAGGGAACCGTGGCCTGTCTCAGCATTGCAAATAACTGTATTTTCAACAATAAGTTTCCAATGTGCATATGTGTGTTTGATGAAAAATTTGCTTAAAATAGGACAGAAGCTAGTATAGAAAGCTTGGAGACAAAGGGTAAATGTAGGATAACCTGGCAACTAAAAACATACTTTTTAAAGAACAGATATGTGCGCATTACAAAAGAGTAAGAAAAGTTAAGATAAGAATACTAAAATGTTCTCATATAAAGACAGTACAATTGGGGCTGGGTACTGAACATCAATACTTTTATGTAACTGATGAATTGCTTTGATACTATCAAATATTAAAAAATGCCATGTCATTCTGTACAAAATTTTAATACCTTAGGAGTAAATCTCATCAGTGTGAAAGCGGCAATAGGAATACAGCAGGATTTCTAACCTCACATCGTAGAGGCATGCAGATAACACACTATGCTGGGGTCATTGTATTTGTGTTTTTTACTGTAAAATACTTATCTGCACAGATAACTACGGCATCTTTGTGCTGCTTGTTAGCTAGTCTAGCTAACCTGTATCTGCTCAACGTTTAAGTCCGTTCACCAGATCGTCCACTGGGATTGGAGCTGCAGCGCATCCTCTGCGGCAAACATGGTGTCGCTTTCACACTGACGGTAAACAGAGAGAAATACACCTAAAGTCATCGGACCCCGGCGAGCTGCTCTTTAGCCCGGAGGCTACAATGGTCTATTGCCATTACCGTTTGTTATGAGTGTTCATTTTGAAAGTTATTCATATTTTTATATACTCAAATACTGTACAGATATTCCATCTTCATTTCCCTGGTCTTTGAATCGCTTCCTCCTTTGAAGTGAGTAATTGTACCGTAATGTGTCCTTCTAGCATTCAGGAATCAGTACCAGTATCGAAATATTTATAATGATACCCAGCCCTACTTACAATGGTGGGTATATTGGGGATTAATCCGTGCATGGCTGGAAATTACAATCATGAGATAAAGTTCTCTGTGACCTCAAAGACAATGTCTCCATGGAAAATAAACTTCAGTGACTGTGTGCATGTGTCTGGGTGGGGATATTTTGGGGCCAATGTGGCCAAATGCTAATATCAAAGACTGATATGGTGATAGCTATTTCCTTTATTGTTTGTTAAGGCTGATCTAAAACTATCCAATCAATTCAGTCAGCCAAGGTCACAGTACTTTCATGCACATATTGATTTTTAAATTCACTTTAGTTTGTGGTTCATTATTCTACATAGTCCAAAGGTCTGCAGCTCGTGCTCTTTCAGTTTGGCAAGTATTACGCTTTATACAGTGGTCATTACTTTTAGTGAACCAGTGCGGAAGCGTAGGATCTTCTTTTTAAGGGCATGTGAGGCCTTAATCTTGACAAAAGCCTTGGGCTGCAAAGGTGCTCCAGGTGGGGCAGGAGGTGATGGGAGGGAAAGTTGAGGGGGTAGTTGTTGGGGCCAAACCAGACCACCACTCTCATCTGAGTCACTGGACAATGAGCTGGAATCTGGAGAGTCAGCTTCGCTCATGCTGGACTCAGACTCACCCGGCCCTGGGTGGGGGTAGTGCTCACTAGGTTGACACGGTAGAACTTGGTCCCTCTCTAACTGGTACTCCACGTGCTGATGATGGTGTGAGTGGTGGTGGTGTGGGTAGGCATATGATGCATGTGTAGGGCGAGATTTGCGGGTGCGCCTTCCACAATGGTCCCTTTGGTTTAAAGCTGAGGAGCCTTGCATAGGTGCTTGCATGGGTTGCTGGTCACCCTCGTCTTGGCTAAGCTCCAGGGTGGATTGCCAGCGCCGATAGCTACCACTTCCTTGCTGTTGTTTCTTGCTCCTAGATTGACTACTGCGGCTTGCCCTTCCACCGCTTCCACTTCCTCCACCATCTCTCTCCACTGTATTGTACTTCCGCTCTGGAACCCTTTGCAGGCTGTTCTCTGACTGAGACCTACATGCTTTTTTTCCTGGCTTCCTGCTGGCACCACTTTTGTCTTCATTAGAGCGGCACTTCTTTGGGCCCACTCTGGATCTTGAGTGTTGGATCTGAGATGTTGAGGGGTTCTGCTCTTGATGGCCTCTTTCTGGGGAATATGTGCTTCGGTTGGGTTTGGGCATCGCAGAGCCCTTGTGGGGGTTGCAGTGGTGATGAGCATAAGCTCTGGTGGAGGCTCGACAGGGTTGGGCTGGAATATACTCTGCATTGACCAGCTGCTCACCAGGTGAAGGCAGTTGGTGAGGCTTTGACAGAGGTGGAGGGGAAGGGTAGTTGTGGAAATGTTGGGGTGAATCAGGCTCGCTATTGCTGGAGTCTGGGTGGGTTTGCAGCACTCTGAAAGATGGATAGTCCAGCAAGGTTGAGCGGGAGCTGTTAATCACGGAGGCCTGCCTGGGCCTGTCATAAAGCCCTGGTTGAGGCTGGACACTTTGCTGGAGATAGTGGTGGTACGGGGGTGGGGCATCTTCAGTAAACCCTGTCCCTTGGTAATGTTCCTGATCAAGATTATGGCAAGCCTTTGGAGCAGTTCCCTCTGGGCACTGGGATGTATTAGAGACCTCTTGAATAGACCCCGACTTTGGTGAATGTTGCTCTTGCTCCTTGTGGCATAAACTACTCTGCCTCACCACACTAACAGCTCGGGCATCATGTGCCAGGCTGGTGCGGGGTTTTGAGGGCCGTGTGGGTAGGGCTCTGCGTTGGATCAATCCAAATATATAAGTCTCTACCTTCTGGGCCTGTTGATAATCTTCCTGACTGGGGTCAACGTCCTTAAATTCCCCCAAAACATCAGTGACCGTGGCTCGTCTTGTTGGGTCTGACAGCCATGTTTCTCCTGTCTCTATCTCTTCTGTCCCCCCAGGGGCTGAGAGGGAACGAGGGACAGCAGGATGGTAATTTGATTCATGAAATCTATTTTGCTTGGCTACAAGGACCTCTCCTGGCAAACAGAGCAAAGACAAAGAAAGTGATCAGAATCATTCTCGCTGTTACCACCTCAATAAAATAATTTTGTCTGAGCCAACAAATGCTGACCCTCCTGATAGATTGCAAAGACTGTGAACGTGACACCTCTTATTGTATATTATACAGTATGGTGTGGATACATGAACAACTGTCACATATATTTTGCTTAATGAGAAAGGTGTTTATGCTGACAAATATTGATGCTCATTAACAAGCAAAAAATGTCATACACAACTAAAAGACCCACATCTTTCAATACATCAAAGCAGTGACCACTGCCTGAATTGGACAAAAAATTTGCCAGTGCCAGTACCCCAATTCAGCACAACCCTAATCCTGGCCTTAACCACAACATGCCCCTAAGCCACTGAGTACTGGCATTTTAGGCACTGGCTGTGATTACTTTATACTAGGGATTTGTGGTTAGTGCGATAGTTAGAAGGATATACCTTCTGGAATGATTGCAAGAGTAAAATCATGCTACCGTTATACCATCTGAAATACATCAAAACACAATCTTCAAAGTTTATTGAGAGTAAATTTGATATTTTTTTTAAAAAAAGGGAAAAGATAAAGAGAGGTTAACCTTAAAATCACATAACCAACAATAACAACACACATTTGAAATTAGCTAGTGAATCATTTGCTCATGTTACAGTAATATGTAACCTTGCTGAATGATGTCTTTTGACATAATTGAGTCATGATACTCTCATTTGAATTATTGCTGTTAATATTACTTTATGTACAATTGTTCAAACACATAAAAAATAATGCTTAAGATGTATTGCATTGATGGAAAAGGTTCAGTTTTATTTGTTTACTTTTAAACCATCACAAATATAGGCTCTGGGCTGTTTTTTATCATTTACAAATTGTATACACAGCAACTACAGTCTTTTTACAGGACTCTGAGCTTAATGGCAAACCCATTTTAGTTATGTTCCACACATAATTACTTGCTACACAGGCACAATTCATATTCTGTCAGTATACTTGAACATACATTTCAAGCCATTTGTGGTCTTACCAGACACAAGTGTTGCTTAATTATGGTTATGTATAACCAGCATCATGCCTCCATGGTGCAACAAACAGGACTGTTTGTCATTTAAAATCCCAATGTGCTCAGATTTGTGTCTTTGTGTTTAGCCACCAAGGATGTGAATTAGATTTGTATGCTTGAAGTTTGTTTGCCAGACACTAAACCGCATCCTTAATGACCTCAGTGTCTACAGCAGGGAGGAAGAATCATTGCTCTTGATAATGACTGTGAGTCATGTCTTGGTGCAACTAGAGCACACAATAACTATTGCTCCCTTCATGCAGCACTGAGCTAATTTTTTTAAATGAAGTCAATATTATTAAAAATAATAATGAGTGATAAGGCACTGGAGGAGATTTGTTTAGTATTTGCACACAGAGAAAACAGACTAAGTTATACACAAAATGTTATTGAAGTACTAAAAAACCAATGGTTAAAATAAGCTTATATATTGTCCACCTTAAAAACTGCACATGCTCTCCACTGTTTTGGAGAAGCAGAGTTGATGGTTTTACCTGAGCTCAGTCTGCTGTCCTCCAGATTAGTTGGCGAATCTGCTGATTGGACCTCAGTGTTCACCTTCAGCTCTGCTACCTGCTGTTCTAAAGACGCCTTTACACCCCAGGGCGTACACTGGAGACTGCTCTGAAATACAGAGAGAAACGAGAGTCAATAGGTTGTACTTAGATGGGAATATTCTCTCAAAAGCATTATCAAAACACTGAGCATGCACAAAACAGAAACTGCCCTTCATTTTTGTACATTCATTCCAATGTTCCATGCTTCACCACTTTACTACGCACTCTGGTCAGTGATATTACACCATTAGTGATGAAGAGCAACATTTCAACTTTCAAGGCGGCACCGGTGTTTTCATGTTTGTCTGCGTAGTTTACTTGAGTCTGTATCTGTGTTTTCATACGTTTGATGGGCTACCTGATTTGGAATAATTCTCATCTCAGGTCTCAGAACTGTGTTAACAACTCGGTGATGGTAAACAGTAAACAGCAACACAGCCTACTCTATAACAACGAAACAAGCTGATCCGGCTGCATCAACAACATGAGACTGCTGAGCTCACCGGCTGTGGATGCTCTGGGATCTGGTGATGGATTATTTGCATTTTCCCAGATTATTCTCCCAAATTTTGTAACTATGCTGCTTTCTGATACCGGCGGCTTTACATCAACCCACATGGCTTCATCGGTCTTTCCTGACTGTTCTATTGAGACCCTGCACAAGTACGAGCTTCTCAGTTGGGCAGAAATACGGCAGTTTCAGTCCATCTCCCGCAGGCGCGACCATGGAGTCTACCCGCCTGACAAGATCAGCGGGCTTTTGGATTACTCTACTCTTGTTCCTATGAGGTAAAATCCATCCCAACCCAGGCCCAGAACTGATTGAAATTTTGAACCCTGGCGATTTAAAAAATAGCAGTGGCTTGCGTTTTAGTCATATCAACGTGCGCAGCCTGATTAATAAAATCAACGCTATGTGGGCTAAACTGACAGAAAGTGACATAATCGTCTTGTGAGAGACATGGCTCAAACCATCAATCACGAACAATATGATACACATCGAAGGGTATAATCTCTTTAG
>JAGRRF010011533.1:25668733-25680444 GCA_019097615.1 Morone chrysops | reverse complement strand
CTATAACTGGCAGTGGAATTTACCGCGATGCAAGGGGGGCGCCACCTAAAATCTTGCCTAGGGTGCCAAATTGGTTAGGGCCTGTTGAACGTGTTATTATGTTACCATCACTGATCAACAATATGTGTTTCAGAACTGTGTGTTAAGATTTGACTATGACTCTGAGAAGGAATGTGACTCAAACTGACCTCATGCAGCATCTTTGCTTCCCCTTAAACTCTCCCGTACCCCGCTCGAGAGGCTTTTGGTTATTTATTTTGGCTTTGTCCTGTGAAGTGTCAATGTCTGTGACAGACCACATCCTGTAATTTCCCAATCTTGCCAGGGACTATGAGTTAAATTACCAAGGAGCACAGTTAATCTTAGTCAGATGAAGATTATATTAAATTAGGACTAATTCTGATGTATATTAATCTGGGTATTGTTTTTGGTGAAAATCCATTTAAAAAGAAAAAACAGTAAGCTTTTATATTTATTTTATATAGACAACATTGTTGCAAATTGTAAAATACTGTCACACAGTTCTATTCTCTCCAGCCTCCATTTTCATCCTCTTTTGACTTTACAATGACCCTCTCTCAGTGAAGCACTCACAGAGGGAAGATGTAGTTCAGGATTGGAGTGAGAGCACTTTGTTTCAAAGTGAGCTTCAAGTTGACTAACTTCAGTGGGTTTTTTCACAACTAACAATACATTGGAACTCTGTTTTCATTTTTGTTCTCCATCCTTGTTGTTAAGGACTCATTGAGATCTCTTAAAAGTTGACTCTGATGAACCAGCACTTGGCATTAGAAAGAAGCACAGTTCTTTCTATACTTTGTTCTTGTCATGAAACACATCCTACTTACCTAAGACGACACTTGTTCTTGGGCGCTCTGGTGAGCATGTAGCGGTTGAGAGTGTAGAAGTAATCGTGGTAGGGCACATCATGGGCGATGACCTCCGCGTCAATAATGTAGCACTCATTCTCCTGGCTCGCCCTGTATAGAGTCTGAACTCACAATAGCACACAGTCAGATACTACTTCATGGAGTTTATACATTGATTTAAAAAAAATAATAATCATTTCTATTTACTGAGCATTTATCGAGCCATGGCTCAAGAAATGTCCACCTACCTGTGTCTCAGTGACTGTAGCTGTTTTAGGAGCGAGAGGATTATTCAGGGCGATGGTGTACATAATCTCTCTTGTCTGGTTACCATCCTGCTCTTTTCTCCATGGGTGATACACCACATCTGGTGGAAAATATGACAAGGAAACTTAAATGGACACTGTGCAGTGTTTGATCACTAGTAACACTAAGGAGCAATGTCTTTATAAGTAGGCAAGTGTTTTGTTTGTATCATACATGTACATGAGATTGCTAAACTTGCTAGGGAGCTCGATCACACCAGGCTTCAAGCTATGTGCTTGTGTCCAACCACAGTGGTTCGGACCAACCATCCAGTTTTACTATGATGTTATGGTTCGTTTCCCCCTGAGTGGAGCTTTGATTCCCCACATAAATCCAATTAGACTAGACACGGTCTGCCGGATTCAACCTGGGTTTGTGCCCAAAACTGCTGCTGTAGGTCAGGCTCGGACTGAATTTGATTTGTTTAAAAATCTCATAATTCATGCTGTAATTAATGAGTTAATTTATTTATTAGTTTTGAGAATAATTTGTTTAGTTTACTTTAGCTTGTAATAAACTAATTAATATATTTTTTTTTTGGATCAGGCTTGCAAACCCTTTTTCTGGGGTCGGTTCAGGCCTGATTTTTTGGTGCCCAATCAAAGTTGTACCCATGATAAACGCTGATAGACAAATGGTTCATCCAATCAGCTGCCAAGTATTTTTTCAACGTGCCAGGTGGTTCTGTGTAACAAACCATCTGGAGTACTCAGGTTACGAGATTGCAGAAGGTGCGATTCACATCCTACCATTGGTTTCACAGAATAATCAGTGAATAGTGCAAATGTAGCAATGCAATAGCAAAGGCAGTAAAGGGGAAGACTGCAAGCAAATAAACATGGATGTAAACAATGCATGATTTTTTTTTAATACTTAATATTTTAAATGAGCTTGGCAAATGTTTCATGAGGAAGGATTTGTACTACATGTTTGTTAAGGATAGCTACACAATTTTTCACGTCTGTGTTAAAACAGTATTTAGGTGCTCCTGTTCATACTGAACATTAAATTGTGCTTTGTCCAAAAATCTATTAGAAGGTTTATCTAAAGTTTAAAATGAGGCTTCAGCAGTTCATTTCCTTGAGTAGAAAATGTTCCCTTTGTTTCACCATACCTCCACAGCACAACACTGTCAAGGGAAACATAAATAAAGACTGTGTTGGTCTTTAAATGGCCAGTATGAACTGGAGGAATGACTACAAGAAAATCCTGACTGTTTTAAGACTTGAAATATTTTAAACCCTATCCTGTCAACCTCTATGTACACACAATACATTTTGGTGAGTAACTGAATGTAAACAGAATATGCTTGTTTACAAAAAAACACCACAGGAGACAACAACAGTATGCAATGTAACCACACACCTGATATTCACTGGTGGTAACTCAATATTACACCTTTAATATGTGATTAACAGTTCATTTCCTTCAGAGACAGCTACAGCACTGGATTTTAATTACACACAGTCAGAGCCTTTCAGGATATGACTATTTTAAACAGTTTACCTTCCCTTGTTTGCCTTTTTGCGGTTTGTGAAGACAAGCAAGAGGATTTTCAGCACAGATCATGCTAGAGCTCAACATCACATTTAATAGCTAAAGTAAAGTAACTGAGGCCGTATAGCAGTTTCAGTCAAGTTTTCCTCACATATATAATTAGAGAGCTCTAACCATATTGCAGTATATATACAATAGATGGAGAGCAAAGGGTTAGGGTTAGCAACTACAAACTAAAACAAGGTGTGAAAAAATATTACTAGACTATAAACTTTAAAAAAAGTTAAATATAACTGAACAATATTGAGTATTTATAAAACAAATATACAGGAAATATGTTTAGTTTAAGTTATGTCAATATTATGTCAAAAACAACAAGCCTGAGGAGGCACTGTGAATATGTTTATTGAGACTGTGGTGGATCTGTAGTGTGAAATATGGAAGTATATATCCCATTTTCAAAAATACACAAAACAGATAAGATTGCCAGAATGATAACACACACACACACCTCAATGGCAGCTGTAAAAATGTGGTTATTCTCATGATTTTATACATCAAATAAAATATAATGAAATGTTGACATAATTGTTTGATGTTCTATATAAAATCAGGGACAGAGTCATCAGAAAACAAGTCATGTTATCTATGACTGACATTAAAACAACATTAAGTATCTTTTCTAAACAGCTTCAAAATCATTGAATAGTGCCTCTGTCATGCCCACTCTGCTCCCTAGGCCCGTTCTTGCACTATGTAAACGGAGGATGAAGAAGTGGAGGTTTAAACCCTACATCCCTGCAGTCATCACTGGAAACAAACGTGGCTACAAGAGCAGATACCTGACTCCAACGTCACCTTTCCCGGCTTCCAGATGGTTCGAGCCGACAGGGACACCACCGTGAACGACAAGAAGAAAGGAGGGGGACTGGCCGTGCTCGTAAACAACAGGTGGTGTAACCCCGGGCACGTCTGTGTGAAAGAGCGTGTCTGCAGCCCGGACATCGAGCTTGTCGCAGTACGACTTCATCCATGTTATCTGCCACGGGACCTTTCCAGTGTTATCGCCATCACTGTTTATATTCCTCCGTCTGGGAAAGCAGAAGCAGCGTGTGACGTCATCCACACTGTGACTGCAAGACTACAAATGAAACACCCGAAGGCCTTCATCATCATCACAGGGGACTTCAACCACGTTTATCTTGCGTCTACACTCCAAACCTTCCACCAGTTTGTCACATTCACCACCAGAGACAAGAAGACCTTGAACCTGCTGTATGCAAATGTTTTTTTTTTTATATATATCTGTAGCCTATTTATTTCACTCAAATGTTGCTGTGACAAGTGAATTTCCACATTGTGGGATTAATAAAGTTATCTATCTATGTAAATTTTGGCTCTGGGTTGCAATAATTGTGTAACGTTCTACAGCAGTAGTCACACACCACCAACTATATAACTGATTTTGGTGAAACTGGATCATATTTTATGGAGAAAAACAGTTTTCTGATGTCTTTCCGCTGCTTCACCTAAACTGTCTTTGACTGAGTTTCCTGATGGAAAGGAAGCTTTAATTAGTTGCTGAAATAAGTTAACCACCAAGGTAGTGAACTCAGTCCGTGTTGCCTGGACTGGGAGCTCAAAGCACCGGGGGGAATGTTCGTATAATTGCACCGCTAGCAAAGGACTGGACTTTGGACTGCTAGGAGCAGAGCTGGTGTCGTGCCAGAACTGAATCAATGCAAGTGGGCAATGTGCTCATCAACCTCTGTCGATATGGCAGAGGCTCAAGGACCTAAGAAGACACTGATGGAGGAAGCTAAGAAGAGAAAAGGAGAGAGAAGCAGCCAGACAAGAGTGGCAAAGTCGTTGGCGAGAACTTTGTAAAATAAAAGCCTGCAGACAGACAGCGAGCTGGCCTTCTTGCTGTTGGAGTAGTCAGTTATATTAGTTGCTTGCTATGTCTGTTGTTGCACTTGCTTGATGTTTGGCTGTGTTAGTATCAATGTTAAATAGCTAGTTTTTGATTATCGTAAGTAATGTAATAAGCTGTCTATATTTTCCAGTGTTATTGCAACTGGGGGCGTCAAATCGTAACAAATACCAAAACTTACATAGTGTTTCTGTAATGAACAAAGAATTGAGATCCTTTCCAATGCTCAGTTTGATGAATTTGTTTCAGCTTTTAGAATTTAACTTGAATTGTATTCAAAACAGAGAGAGTTAGTTAGAAACTACAGCAATTAGGGAGAACAATAAAGATCAATTTCCACACAGCAGACAGAGGAAATGTTCTAGTCACATGTAGAGTGTATGTTCTATAATGGGTTTACCTGAGAACCTCCTCTGCGCCCGGAAGTCTCTCATGAACTCAGACTCAGTGAATAGTAAGTCATACATCTTGTCCACACCAAACTTGTACACCCCGTTGATGTATTGCCTGCCACTCAGGTCCTCGTGGAAGGCCTGCACCTCGCCTGCACAGAAGAGTGTTTATGTGTGTGACCGTGTAGTGGGGTGAAAACTGAACAGATGAACATTTAAAAATCACACATAAAAAGAACAGTGATCAACAAATTCACTTATGGTTTACGTTAAGGAGGATGACTGCATTTTCTATTTTATGTGTGAAATAACACACACACCTTCGTTCTGCGTCTCGCATGAGTCGCTGAGCTCAGTGGGCAAGTCCTCGTTGTCATTGAGGTGTAGTGACGGTGAAGGGGTGTGGCTGCTCGGCTGGCTGCTGCGGTTCTCAGGCATGGGGAGTGTCAGGAGGTCTGCAACAGGGAGAGGGCTGGGTACATCCTCAACAGGGGGCAGGTCATACTGCTGGACCAGGAAGAGCCAAAATGGCAAGGCAAGTTTATCTATACAGCACATTTCAAAGTGCTTTACATAGAGCAGTGGTTCCCAACCTTTTTCATTAAGGGAGCCCTTTTCTATCATTGAGAAAACTGATGACCCCTGCTTGAATGACATATTTTATGGATATTTAATACTTTATTCAAAACTATACAATGAACCAAAATAGTGAACTCAGTAACTGTAGGCAGTTTATATAAAACAAGTGATTTAGACGAATTTTGAGCAGATTAATTCATGTTTATATAATACAGACAATTCTCTGTTTGTACTATGTAATTTTTTTATCGGTGTTAAGAATAATACAAACTTAAAAGGCAAATTCATGTTTTCTTCTCCCTGACACTTGGTCATTGTTTTATTAGACAATTTACATTTATTCACAGAAGAGAACCAAATACTGCTAACAGGCTTACTGTGTAAATTTGCTCAAATGCTCTGCAAAGGCCTCTCAACCCCATAAAAAGCTTTGGCAACCCCGAGTGGGGGGGGGACAAGGTACCCAGGTTTGGAACCACTGACAAAAAGCATAAAATAGATTAAACAGATAAAACAGAAAGCAGTGCAATTTCTAATAGAAAGAATAAATAAAGATTCAAGGAGCACAAAAGCAGAAAAATATAACATATTTAAAAGGCCACCATGTTTTTACAGTTGACCAAAACGGACAAACCAAACACCAGATACGGCATTTTGCATTTTAATTTATAGTCTCCTACACGCTTGGAATTGAATTCCATTTTCAATTCAATTTTATTTGTATAGCGCCAATTCATAACAGAAGTTATCTTAGGATACCTTTTTAAATCAGAATCAGAATCAGAATCAGAAATACTTTAATAATCCCCGTGGGGAAATTACTAAATACAGCAGGTCTAGACCTTACTCCTTGTAAAATTATTCACAAGGACCCTACAGTTCCCACCATGAGCAAGCACTTTGTGATGGCAGCAAGGAAAAACTTGGAAGGCTGAGAGTAAAGGCTTTTGCACACAAGTCTGTTTTTTTCATCCGAACATTTTCGGAAGAAAATTTTTTCACACCAGTCATGTGAGCACAGCACACAGACAGAGAGGGGACACAGTCCAGCCACATCCAAATACAGAATGATTATATTATATTATATTAGATTAGATAGATACTTTATTCATCCCCAAGGGGAAATTCATTGTGGGTAGAGAGTGACGACAGCAGAGCAGAGGAACCTCTGGTGGAGATAAGTAACGGAGAAATTGAGAGAGAAGGCGAGAGAGAGACAGACTGCAGCAGCGAGCAGACAGCTCCTTCATCAGCAGGTCACAGGACTTTTTAAAATACAAGGCTCCACGGTAAAGTTAGCAACAGTAAATGGAACATCTGGTTAGACTTAAAAAATAAGCTTCCGTGGTTGACGTTGTGAATCGGTCATCGTCTGGTTAGGTTTAGGAAAAGATTCTAAGTTACATCATGCACCTGACAGGGGTACATAAATAAAAGAAACAAACCTGATATATAAGTGTGAAAATTAATGTACTTTGGTTTCACACGCGACACTAACAGCAGTCTCCTGGGTCAATGTCCTGTGTTTGTTTGATCCACCCACCATCTCCATATCTAAGCTTTTCAAACTTCATCACCTGACTTTGACGCCGGACTCATCCAGGAATGACCCTAGAGGGCTTCCCACAGGGTCATATTTTGAAGAAGAGGGCCACTGACCAAGCAGCAGTATTTGACAACTTGGGAGTGAGAGCAGGTTGATCATAGGGACAAAAGTTAGAGATATAACAGCATGAACAGAATTAAATTATTACATTTGTTGTATGAATTTTGGATTCTAAGAGCTTCCCAACAGTTTAAAAAACAACGTAGTATTTGAAATATCCACTACTGTACAGACAGTACACCAGTTGAAGTTCTGAAGAATACATTTCAAAATTTAATTGCTTACCGTTGCATTCACCATAGTGCAGGTTAGGAACAATTGAAAATGTACGATCCCTTGTGCAAACTGTAAGAAGCTTCTGATGGCACACCGGTTTTACAAGATCCTGTTTATTTAGGTGGGTCGTGTGGGAGGGGACTCCCTGGGGACATTGAAAGGTTTCTATGGAGTTTCAAGAAAAATGACAACCTTATTATTATTACTTATTGCTGTTACTCCTTTGGTTATTCTAATCAGAAGTTATCCACTCTTGTTGTTGTCTCAAAGGTGAAAACTTTCTTCAATGGAATGTAACATGTAGCATGTTACCAGAACCAGTAGTAAAGTCCTTCAGAGAAACCAAGAGAGCATATTTTTCTTTTCAGAGCCTGTACTTTTTGTTACTTTTACTTGCATAAAGAAGCTGAATCAGTACTTCTACTTGACTTGCACTTTTGCCACTTCTGTGTGAGTCCAATGTAACCCATCCAAATAAGGTGACATAGTGTAAAGAACGTTTTTTTATTTTTTATTTTGACTTGTATCATGTTGTCACAGTAATGGCAGTAATATGTCATGCAATGTATTTAGTTTAACCCAAAACATAATGTTTTCCTAAACCTAACCAAGTAGTTTTGTTGCCTAAACCTAACCAAACAGCAACACTTTAATGTTAACACTGTGTTAAAAAGGAGTCTCATACACCATCTTATGCACAAGGGTACCTTGTGATTCGTCATGAGATTCCAAGGGGCGTGACAAAGTGGCGTCAGTATTTGAAGATGTGGGATGACGACATGTTTTTCTGCTTACTCACAGGGACTGAAGAATCGGCGCTGGGTAGCTCCAGCATGGCGTTGTTAGGGAAGACTTTGTGGGGCAGGAGGGGGCTGACATCTGGCTTGGCTTCAGTGTTCTTGGCGGTGTTGCTGGTGTCGTTGTGCTCGTTGTTTTCCTCAATGGGCAGTTCTTCATAGTACCTGCACCATGGAGACGGACAGCAGCTGTAGGTCAAGGTTACCAGCTTGCTGCACACTGCCCGCACTGGGCTACACACATGCATGAGCATGGGTGTGATGGATGCGGTCATGGTTTTTGGACTATTTGGATCCCTGATAAATACCCAATGCAGCTTAAGGCTGACATATTCCGTTACTTCTCTTTTACTATGACTGCTCACCAGAATGGAAACTAATCATTCATACACACTCATACATTGCACAGCACCGGTGTATTAGTGTGTGTCATATTTAATTGATCACCTACTGTTTATGAATAAGGAAGTAAAGGAAGGAGCAGCCATGTCAGACACTGATAACATACACAAAAACATGGTTACACTATACTATTTTTCACCATAAGTGAGGAAGGTGTAAGGTGAAATGGGACACATGATGGAAGCACCTTGAGTGGTATGTTTATGGTTGTGTTTAATACTCACCCCATGGTGTTGAAGTCCTCATCAGGAGGGACATAGTCCTCATCATCACTGGTCAGGCCAAGTTCGTTACCATAACACTGGTGGACAAAGTGCCACAGCTCTTTCGGACATAAAGGCTGAGAGAGGAAATACAAGTCAGAGGAGAGAGACACGGGGACAAAGAGAGTTTATCAAATATCAAAACAGAACTTTGGTTACAGATAATGATGACATATTTTAAAACTCAAAACAAGAAATACAGTGTACAGGTGTGGTGTGACCATTGACAGTATAGATAGTGGACAGAGCTTCTGGGTCTGTGAAGTGAAGCCAACTTGCTGTGGTCTTAAACCTGCATTCTTTCCAATGGCCAGCAGTGGGCAGCTCAATGGACTGCAAAAAAGAAGATGAGCCTAATGACTTGATTTATGAGCTCAGTAAACAGTTTCCTAATGAGTTAATGGTCTCAATCTCTAGTTTCAGTCTTCTTCTATACAGCATGATGTTGATGATTCCATTTAGAGTAAAATAGACCATAAAGCAGGGTATGCTTTAGGGCGGGGCTACCTTGTGACTGACAAGTCATTCTCAGTGAGTCCATCCAGCTCAACGCACCAATTGATTATAATCAATTATTATTTCACCATCCAGGAAGAATGATGGTGGCAGGTCTTTTCAGGTTCAACAGTAACATAATACAGTAAATGTGATGTAATCTCACCTTCTCCAGGAGAGCATTCTGCCACAGTCTGAACATCATCATGTATGTCCGGTCCCTCGCCCCAAATGAGGTCAAAAAGTGCTGAGAGAAGAATATATTTAACTGTCAGATGAAGAAATTATGAGAAAGTCGTTTTTAGTGATGATGTCCACAGTATCTGGGAACACAAATATATTGAGTTGTTTTGAACAGTGTCAACATGCAAAAGCACCATACTGTATAATAATGCATATTAAAGCTAGAGTCGCTAACTTCTATAAAAATAACATTATATTTTCTGAAACTTTCAGTCTTCATAGTCAATCAATGATCCAACTAGGATCACAGAAAATTAAAATAAAGAAAACCTCCATCCCTTTTTCTTTCCTTGTTGTACTTAACTTGTTGGTACCCAGTTTGATTAATAATCCAGTTTTCATAAATAGAGGAAACATTTCAACCCATGTTCAGGCACATTTATATCCAAGCATTATATATTAACATTTGAAATGAAATGAGATTGTATAGCAGTATATGAAAGTGAGGATGTGGAGCTGCCTACCCTCTCATTGTCAGTGCACAGCTGGATTGCGTTGGGAATGAGGCGGGCTGTCTTTTCCTTGGTCATGGAGCAGATGTCCTTCAATCGAACCATCAGCTTGTGAGTAAAGAGGAGAAGTTGTCACTGTAGAGGTCGATTACCAAAGATACATTAAAATAAAAAATATTGATTTTGCGAGTGTGCAACTTCAATTTGAGTAAATGTGGCACCATTTTGTACAGTTCAGGTTCTTGAATGTGGTCCAGAGTGTTTATGGAAAAAACTATCAATCATAAAGTACAATCTATCCAGTCAATGACCCCTATTTTATAGTACAAAAAGTAAGCACTTTATATGAATTACATTCTAAGGGTTCTCTACTTAGATAAAGTTCCTCACCAGGGTTTCCCATCGGAATATGTTACTGTAGAAACAAATCCAGTTCTCTGAAAGGTAGAGGCGTCCCTGCAGGAGGATGTCGCGCTGCAGGGCACAGGAATAGTCTGGAAGGAGTTAAAGGTCAAAGGTCAAGAAATAACAGATGTGTTTGGAAACAGTGAGCATCAAAGTTCAAGAGTCACAAGTCCATAACGTTCCATAGAGAGGGACAATAGGTAATGTGGGAAAGATGAAAGCCGCATTTCAGCAGTCAGGGCCTACATGGGATCAACACTTACATAGTAATTGTCCTGTTTACACTATAGTTGACTGTATGCATATCTGTGTTATTTGGACTCACCCACAATAAGGCGCTCAGTGTCAGGCAGCTGCTTGAAAAGCTTCCTGAAGTCCTCATTCCGCTGCTTGTAGGTGGGACTCAATACCTGCAGAGGACGCATAGAGACAGACAGAAAATGTGTATGTATACATGCACACAATACAGCCAAACAATGTATACAAGCACACAAAACACACATTTATCACTCATTTTCCATGCAGGTCAGAGGAAGTGAACTTTGAGAGTGCAAAAAAAATTCTTATAGTGCGACAGAAATTATATAACCTCTATAGAAGTTGTCAGTCGGTTCACAGACCAGACTGAGATTTCTCAACAGCTGTTGGATTGATTGCCTCAACACTCAGTGAATGTACATAATCACTTGCTTGCTCGTTGTTGAGAAGATTTTTCAGATCTTGCCAGAATAATGTGAAACTGAAACGTTTTGGTTGCTATGGACGCTGCTATCGCCTAGCATAGCTGTGGCCCCAGATTCCACATAGTGGAAAATTAAATATCTCTTGTCTTAAAGATATTTGTGTTTTATAACGCAGCACTACAGTAGACTGACGTCACATATGATGCTTTTAATAATCACACCTTCAGTTATGAAGTTATTTTTGGTAGCGGAAGTAGCAACATTGGTCGTTACTATGGAGATGAGGACCGTCCGCTTTGCGTCACGTGAGCAGAGCAGTTGGCGCGCTGGACTCCTGTTTTAGTTACAATATCTTCAACAAACATTGTTGTCTTTTCTTAGCATAGATCGTATACATACAGTATAATTATTTATTAGACGTGTGTGATATCACACCAGTGTGTGATATTTAATATATTGGGTAGATATACGTTTTCACAACCCTAAAACGGAGGAACTACAACTGGGGTGCTG
>JAGRRF010011533.1:25644441-25657671 GCA_019097615.1 Morone chrysops | reverse complement strand
CTTAATTAAGATGATTATGCCTTGCATTTTTCCCTATCAATCCACACTAATTTGTATACAGTAGTGTGGAGGCGGGTTTGGTTTACAATCAGCTGCAGGAGAGAGAGGTGTGGGGAAGGCTTGCGAGAGCAGTGCCAGGTGAGTTGATTGATATGAGTCACACATGACAGAGAAGACACAACTGGATCAGACCTTCATTGACTTTTGAAGCAGGTTAAGTTTTGTGATAATGGTGAATGTGGCTGACAAAAGAATAAAGTTGTCTTGTTTATTAAGATAAGATATTCCTTTAATAGTCCTGTTGTTGGATTGTGTGCTGAGTGAACCCTCTGTAGTAGCAAGACTTGCTACAAGTAGCAATGACTATAACTTAATTTTGGGTGGCTGTGACTTAGGAGGTAGAGTATAGTCCACTGATTACAGAGTTGGCGGTTCAATCCCCAGTGCCACATGTGTGTTCTTGGACAAGACATTGAATTGCTTTAGATGGTCACTGAACAACTTTCATGGTAGCTCACTGCTGTGTGCACTTTGAATAACAGCAGTTTATAATAAATGCAGCCATTTTACATTAGGCAAGTACTTCCATTATCTACTCAAGTAGCCATTAAAATGTTACCATAACCAGTAATGTAAAGGGCTTAAACACATCGAGGGCTATTGTCATAGTTTTTTCTAGCAAGACAATCTTGCATTTTTAGTGGTAGTTATATTTCTTACAGTTCAGCACTTTTTAGCTTTTACTATGTTGTAATCAAAATATGGTTTAATAGCATATGCTATCGCTGCCTAATGGCTTTAAATAATTTGTATGCTAAAATTAAGTTAGCATGAAATAACAGGGCTAATGATTTGCTGCCTGAGTATCTTAACACAATTGTTACCAGCCTCTACTTTACCTGCTGTGTTCCTTGTGTGTCACCAAGTAAAAAGCACATTGTTTGCTCACCTTGGAGTTCTTGCCACTGCTGCGAGTGCTGGTGTTGGTGGGATGGACAGACTGGGAGTAGGTGCGTTGGTGCTGGGAGCTCTGCTGCTGTTCCGGGGTGGTGGGGGAGGCCTGGTCTGATGAACCCTTCTCCACCATGCTGCTGTCAGCCTCAGGACTTAGCTGGGGCGTGGACGAGCGGGAGCGCTTACGCAGGACAGGCGAGCAAGCAGGGGTGCCAAAGTTAGTAGCAGTGCTGAAAAGAACAAAGAGCTTAAAGCTTATTTAAGTTTTAGTCATTGTGGGACATTAGCAAGGGTCACAACTACACCTTTTATTTTCGTATATATATAGTTTATAATTTTTAACTGATAGTCAGCATCAATACCAGGAAAAACAAAAATTGTTACTCTTAAACTGGGCATACGCTGTACATTTTTTGAACCGCACAAGAGCCGCTGTAGAGTCGGACCCAAATGTGAACCATCGGTTGGTGAAGTAGCGTTTTGAAGCATTTGTTACTTATTACTGAGAGTTAAGCTGCTTTCATTGGCTGCGCGGGTTCAATATGTAGCAGGAAACAATAGCGTCTTGCCCCCGTCACATCAACTCAGATTAGTTTCTGACATTTAAATCAACCTTTTTTCTTAAAGCACAATTTGACATTGTATTATTGTTAGCAAACAATTGCTTATTTACAGAGACACAGAGCAACATTAGCATTCATTTGGATTCATGTTTGTGTCCACTTCATGTATGTAACTCCAATATTCACTCTCTTTGTAGCTCTGTTTTGGGCTCCACTATCTCCACTAAGTCTCTGTGTTCAGCACGCTGACATATGTCACCGACAACCTCTGTAGTCTCATTTAGCCACTTGTTAGCAACCACCTTTTCAATAACTTAAGAGTTCACAGGTTGGGTATTTAATGATGTGTTTTATGTCATAGAACAAATGAAAAGGGCCAGTGTGTAACATTTAGGAGGATCTATTGGCAGAAATGGAATATAATATTCACAGGTATGCTTTCATTACTGTATATGGGCCATTTTTATCTACAGAGGGAGTGATCCAAGCGGTATTCAGGTGGTTGCAATCTGCAACTTTACCACTAGAAGCCACTAAATCCTACACACTGGTCCTAAAATGCTAACTCAGTTCTGCTTTTGGACTGTATGTATGGACAAGAATGAATTCTCTAGGCAACCAGAAGACAAAGAGATATACATACTCTTACTGTTCTACAGTTCTCTTACTGTACACTAATAAAACACAATGAAATCCACATTAGAGGACTAGAAAGATCCTGTGCCTCTATTCTGGACCATTGCTAGTGTTTCTCATTTACAATCAGGCACTACAGGCCATTACCATCGCTTCTCTCTCTCAGCTGAGGCCTCTAACCCAGACAAATGTGGCCGACCAATACACACTGAGGCTGACTGCCCCTGCATTGCAGCCCTCAGTCAAAGGTCAAATTACAAACAGGGCAGAGCTACAGAGATCAGTCTCGCGTTCCAATCCAGGCATTTCTACATCAGTCAGTGCATTTGTTATTAACAGCTGTTTTACCGCCATTGGAAAAAAAGTATGTGTTTATATCAACCGTTGTGTAATGCTGAATTACTTTACATTATGTACTTGTAGATAACAGAAGCCATATCCAATCAGTCTCAATCACCCATTTAATATCCTCAGGCTTTACCTGTTAGCAAGTTGAATTAAAGCGTGACAACAACCTATATGTCATCATGCTGCATGGCTGGGTAGAAATCGACTTGCTGTGGCTGGTGTCTCACTAATCCAAGCTAAACCATCTGATGCGGCAGATGTAAAAAGGTGCAAGGTGACACATTATCCCTCAGCAACACGCAAATACAGTACTGCAAGCACAGAGCAACAGTCACACAGAGTCGGTGGACAAGGCATTATAAGGCGAGACACTAACCAACCTGGCAGCCATGGAAGACCTCAGCCCACAGCGTCAGACTCTACCTGCTTCATTCATCCACTCATTCAGACAGCAACAGAAGAGGAGGAGACAAGGAAGCAGAGAGAAGAGAGGAGGAGGACGATGGGGCTGCCTCTGAGAATCCTTGCAAAACGCATTGGTCATAAACAGACAGCTACATGGCCCTCTCCAAGATATGCAGTTCAGTGAAGAGGACAGTCCTTCATGCTTCTTTCCTGCCTCCTCTCTTTTTTCCCGACAGGATGATTCACAGACTGCTGCTGCTGCAAAGCCCCTCTTTCTCTAAGCCCTCCCTCTTACAGTCCCCCCCCCCCAAACCCAACCCACCAGGCCGTGATTGGATGTTAAAGCAGAGCGCTGGCGACTGCTCCCATTGGCGTTTGCACAGTGGGCGTCAGCATCAGGGCGACTCCCACTGCTCACTTATTCATGAGCTTCATGAATGAAAGCTGCTGACGTGGATTAACCCTCACTGTCACACCACACTCACCTCCTCATTAAACACACTTTCATGTTTTCATCTGCTTCCTCTCTTCTCTGCTCTCACAACTCACTTACATATAAAGCTCATTTTACAGTCTTTGTTATTGTTTGTCATTTACTCCTTTGTCATCATACCTACTATCATCGTTTTCCTTAAAAGCAGTTTCTGTTTTGCAATTTAATGCAATTTAATTTGATTCCAGTCAATTTTCAGTCCAGGCATGCTGTTATTTAGTGGAAGGAAATTGACATATTTGTATGAGCTGTGCTTATGTCAGCAATTATACTGGCAGCATAAGATGAAGGCAATATAAAATTTAACTTACAATGAGATACATTATAATGTCCAGCTGCTTCCTCTGTGACAGTAAACCCACAACAACCCTCCCTGACATAGACAGAAAGCCTTTATGAACAGAAGACTGTATTGACTCACACACATTCCAATACCCATGTGCATTGTTCCAACCTAGAAACCACACTGGTATCAGTTGTTTTTGGCTCAAAAGTCATGGTGGTTCAACCTTTTGAAATGATAAATTGTGAATTTCTTTGCTTCATACAATCTTTGTTGTCTTTGTATAATCTTGTTTCACACCTCTTCAACTACAGTGTCCACAGTGTCCTCTTCCACCATGCTGCTGTCGGTTCTCTCACCAGTTCTTTGCATTTCTTTGCGTGCCCCTGGGAAGGAAAACTGGTTCCAGCGCTGGTCTAGAACCAAGACCTACTTACATCAGTGGCTGGGGATGCCTTGTGGCCAGCCAGCTATTTATTTATTAGCTGTTAGGTGAGCTACTAATTTATTACGTCAATGTTCAGAACGTAACATAGGTGTCATGAATGTCACTCTAAGCTACCTGGCTAGCTAGTTAGATGTTGGTGAGCTAACATTACCCTGGTAAGCATCCTATTTTCTCACACCAATGTAAACAACGTAACATAGATGTTATGAATGTAACATTGATGTTATGAGCTTATGTTGCATTTGCAGCTGCTACCTGGCATTAGGTTTGTGTTGGTGGAAAGGGGGTAAATTAGGTCACAAGAAAAGGAAAAGTGGTTAAAGCTGCAGTAAATAACCTAAATCCTGACAGCAGTACATGAGACAGATAATCTGTGAAAGAAATCTGGTTCTAGCTCATTCTAGCGTTCCTAATGATATTTGCAAACATTCCCCTGGGCCTGGACAAAAATGACCAATTAGAACAATGAAAGATCAATATTTCAGCTTTTATTTTCAGGTATTTATATCTGGATCTGATACACAACTTAGAAGATAGCATTATTTGTTACGGAACACCCATTTTTTTGGATAGACTTAAAATAGATTAAAGTGAATAAGACTTAATATTTAGTTGCAGATCCTTTGCTTGCAATAACTGCACCAAGCCTGTGACTCATTGACAACACCAAACTTCTTTTGTGATGCTTTTCCAGGCTTTCACTGCAGCCTCTTTCAGTTGTTGTTGTTTTGGGGGGGTTACTCCTTTCAGTCTCCTCTTTAGCAGGTAAAATACATGCTCTATAGGGTTTAGGTCTGGAGATTGACTTGGCCATTCTAAAACCTTCCACTTCTTGTACCTGATGAACTCCTTTGTTGTTTTGGCAGTGTGTTTTAGGTCATTATCTTGCTGCATGATGAATGACCTCCTAATCATTTTGGCTGCATCTTTCTTTAAATTGGCAGACAAAATGTTTCTGTAGACCTCAGAGTTCATTTTGCTGCTGCCATCATGTGTTACATCATCAGTGAAGATTAATGAGCCCGTCCCAGAAGAAGCCATGCAAGCCCAAGACATGACATTACCTCCACTGTGTTTCACAGATGAGCTTGTATGTGTGAGATCATGAAGAGATCCTTTCTTTCTCCAAACTGTAGCCTTCCCATCACTTTGGTAAAGGTTAATCTTTGTCTCATCAATCCGTAAACCTTTATCCCAGAATGTTTAAGGCACATCTCTGTACGTTTTGGCAAATTCCAGCCTGTCCTTTTTTTTCTTGCTAATGAGTGGTTTGCATCTTCTTGTGTAGGCCTCTGTACTTTTGTTCATGAAGTCTTCTGCGAACAGTAGATTGTGATACCTTCCCTCCTGCCCTCTGGAGGTTTCTTGCTGATGTCACTAACAGTTGTTTTAGGGTCTTTCTTTACAGCTCTCTCGCCTTGTTGCTGGCCCAATAAGGCAGGCTTGTGCTTTCCCCTGCTTTGGACCACAGTCAGACTGTTTTGCATTTCACAAGTCCAGTAAGTTTTGACTGCAAACAACACCAATGCTTGTTTGAATAAAACCATTACAAATGCAAGTGGTCAGTTGTGCTGATTTGAGAAGCAATAAAATGAGCCTTCCTTAGGCTAGTTGAGTATCTGGAGCATCAGCATTTGTGGGTTTGATTGATCAAAGAAAAAGCCATATCTGAGGATTGTAAAAATATGTTATGGACAGATAAATCGAAGTTTGAGGTGTTTGGATCATAAAGAAGAACATCTGTGCGATGCAGAACAAATAAAAAGGTGCTGGAGGAGTGCGTGACGGCATCTGTCAAGCATGGTGGAGGAAATGTTATGGTCTGGGGATGCTTTGGTGCTGGTAAAGTTGGAGATTTGTACAAGGTAAAAGGGATCTTGAATAAGGAAGGCTATCACTCCATTTTGCAACGCCATGCCATTCCCTCTGGACTGCGCTTGATTGGAGCTTCTAGCTTCAAACTATGCAGGAACTATTTAGGGAAAAAGCAGTAAGCTGGCATTCTGTCTGTAATGGATTGGCCAGCGCAGTCACCAGATATGGTAAATGGACTGTACTTATATAGTGCTTTTCTAGTCTTTTGACCACTCAATGCACCCATTCACACACATTCGTACAGTGATGGCAGTGGCTGCCATTCAAGGTGCCAACTGCTCCTCTGACCAATGTCTTTACTAAATTTTCGATTCATTTTGTAACTCATTTCATGAATAAAACAGTTTGTTTTCATGTAAAACATGAAATTTTCTGAGTGGCCCAAACCTTTGAATGGTAGTGTATATTGTTAGATTCTAATATAAGTATTATTTATATTCTTTAATATTTTGTGAGCACCTTAACAACTGTAAGAAACCACTGGGGATCAATAAAGTATTTCTGATTCTGATTTTGATACATGAAACCTTCGAAGTGGCCAATTTTGAAACACAATAGGGTTAATGCTGTTTAGACACGGTTGTGATTTACTTCCACTCCATGTGCACCAACAAGATTTTCCACCAGGAGGTTAGGTTCAATAATAGGATTCTGAGTGAAGTGCTGAATCCAAAAATGTTGTTAACATATTCTCTATAGCCAGAGATTTAATCGGGCATACCTTAGTAGAAAAGAGACACTCTTTTCTGCTGCAGGCACAAATTTCATTCATGTTGATAAGACAGATTTGTCTTTACATTAATATCATTGGGAGCTTTTAAAAGAGATGTTTGAAGTCTCTACTATGTATGTGCACAAAGGATTGTTTGTACTGCACATTTAAACTTGTGAATACACAGTGTTATGCAGAATTTGAAGATTAATCGATGATGTAAAATGTTCTTTGCTACAACAAAGGTCTTCCTGGATTATTCCAATATACCGTTAGCACAATGCTGTGTTTGATATCCATTAGCTACCTAATGGCATAGATGTGTATTGTGGTTCACTGTGTGGGTTCCATCTGCTCCAGTAATCAACTGTATGTACCAGTGGCAGCCTCAGGCCGTTTGAGGGGCAGGGGTGAAAAAAATCAAAAGGGCACCAGCTATGCAGTGAGGGACCAGTGCACGGAAATTCATGATACATTTGTAGTGAAACGTTTCCAAACCTGGGATAAGATTAAAATTGTTTTATTGTGTGAATATAACTACTGCTGCTAACCTTGCCAGGCAGATGGACTTGCAAGATCACAAAATCACGCAAGAACAAACATCTTGCCAGGTTTCGAGCATCCTTTGAGACTTCGATTTTTTTTGTTTGGCCCATATCCCATATGGTAACATAGAGGCATACTGCAGTAAGCCACCAGAGGGTGATCAAGATGTTTTGGCTTCACTGTTGGCTGCCGTTATGTCGTCCATCTTTATGGGGACAATCACAATTTCTCATTTCTCTAATTTGTGCCTCCTCGTTTCCTCTCTCCTCCGTCCTCCTGCCTGTGACCCGGAAATCAATCTCAGTGTGCCATCTTTAAGGACATCTAATACCTAAATTGTATCTGGAGGAGAGAGGAGGGAGGAAAGAGGAGGCTTGCTGGAGGAGAGGATACACATATCTTAATGGAAGTCCTTTCAATGTTTTCGGCACTTGAGGTATATTAAAGAGGCAGAACCATTCATGCTACAGATGTGTTGATAAGTTGTATTAGTTACTTAAAATGATCAAACTTTTTGCCCTTCATGGTTTGTGTAGTGCCTCGCAAGGCACTGTTCTAACTACATTCCTTAATAACATTTCACCTTTATACATGTAGTTACTATTAATGACATTTCACCTTTATACATTTAGTTACTATGGTAACGGCCCAAAAAAACTCAACTACAGACACACACATAACAATAGACGGTGGATTAACAGTGTTTCATCTGGCATTTATTTAATCCACCAGCCAGCCCTTATTTTAGTGAGAAAATTATTATTAAAACTGCCTCTCATTTGCACAGCCTTTTCTCACTTACAACGGAAACTGCAGTAAGTTGAAGCAACAAAATAGTTACAAAGTTTATCTCTATGGATTATATTGATGCCGAATTGATAAGTAGATATTGTGGAGACACATGATGCATCTTGTGCCTTTAGTTAATTAGAGTTACATGTTGTAATGGACACGTCAAATGTCACATTTCTTAAAGGGGGTTTGGCGCAATATATTCTTAGTACAGAACACAATGGAAAGCTAAATTTTTTATGTACAATAGTGCAATAAACTGAGATTTATTGCTTTATTGGTTGTGATTAAAATAAAAAATGTATGACATCCATGGACTACATTTTTGTTACATTATGCAACATTGTCAACTGAATTAAACAAATTAAAACCAATTATTTTGTTAAATGCCTGTTGCCTCCAATCCGCTCTCGTCTGTGTCTCTCCTCACTTTCTCCGAGGGACTACAATGCGAGCAGAGTATTATTTCATTGAAAGATGAACAAAGAGCAGCACTGAATGCTTTTCTCTATTGAAAATATGTTGTTGCGCTTCTCCTGACTGGCTTCAGCAAGAGTTTGACTACATTATATGGTTCGTTGATCTAATTGGTAGAAGTTTGCCAGTGATGGATGCCAAGTATTTTTTTGAAAGTACCTGCTCTTTTCTAAACCGTTTCATGTCCAACATCGAATTCCCTGCAGTCTGTTATCTAACACACAGGGAACTATTAACTATTCAATCATTTATTTAAAAGAAACACACAAGATAATGTCAACAATGAGCTGTATATTGAGGAGCTCAGTAAGGGTTACAATTAGCATCATTTCACCTTCAACACAGAAGCCATGTCTAAAGCCAAACCAAACAAAGATAACAGATACGTTAAAAAAAGTCAGTTCTCCTAACCTCCAGGCGCTGGAGCTGTAGAGTTCCATGCTGCCTGAACAATCTGCTCATCAGTCTGAAGTAATGCAGCTACCAGACAAATACAGAACAACTGCCTCATTATAAAAGCCCAGCTTCCCCCCAACACACGCCTCCCCAGAGCTGCAGAGCATCTCTCTAAAGTGGTTCAGCTAGCCTGGTAGATTCTTACAAATGCTATTCGAAGCACTTGAATGAGCCAGAGGAACATATTTTTTTCCACAAATTATCTGTCTCATGTACTACTGTCAGGATATAGTGAAAGTTTTAGCAAATATGTAAAAAAAAAAAAAAAATGTTTATAAAACTTACCTACTGCAGCTTTAAAGGCTTTGGTTTGGTCTGCAACTCTTGAACTGTTTCCACCCAATTTTGGCAAGGAAAGCTGAGAGAAAGTCTTCAATCTCTACTGAGCAAAGCGTTTAGAGACTGGCTTGTGAGTCTAAATTCTCAGACCTTGTAATCACTAACGAATCTGGCGGTCCATTTAAACTGCACAATTTCCTAGCTCTCCCTCTGCTCTTTCAATGCCGCTGTTGCCCTGTATCCATATTGGTGCTGCTGCCCTGTAAGCTTTCTCAGTTATTGAGTAATCTGACCATTATTGTAAATGTGATTGTCAAAAATGCATCTAAAGCAGATATTTGTTTTTCAAGATTAACCTGCAAACAATGCAAGCTGCCCTCTGGTGGACAAAACAAGAAACACCAAGCACAAAAAACAAAATGAGTTTGCTACACTCTCACCAAAATTATGAGTGTTCCATATTAAGTGATATGAACTACGTATAATTTTCTTAATAAGAATGTCATTGTCCTTGTGTAGCCAAAAGCTTAAGGAGCTTCGAACAGCAGAACTCATTTCTTGAATTCTTTGCACCAACAAAATCAGTGCCTTGATCACACTGAAATTGATGGACTGCACCTCGAACAACAATGAAGCATCGCAGGGCGTTGATGAAGGTGTCGGTGGACATATCGTCTAACATCTCGATGTGAATAGCTTGTGAGCAAAAGCAGGTAAAGAGCAGTTCGTATCGTTTATGCTGTTTCCTTCCCTGTGTAGTCGTCAAAGGACCGAAGCAATCCATCCCACAGTATATGAAAGGGGGGAGGGCTTGATGCGTTCTACATGTAAGTCACTCATTCTTTGACCCTCATTCCTGCTGCTCCATTCTGCTCATTCCCGGAATCCAACATCCGCTGGCTCTGATTTCATTGATTGTGAAGCCTTTCCCTTGATGTTTTGTCTTTTCATGGTTGTGAGCTATTAACTTTGTCACATGTTGCTCTTTGGGAATGATAATTGCAAGAGGTCTGGCACTGCATCATTTACCGTGGGTATCTCCCTTTCCCAGAGAAACATGGGGCCAGTGAACCAGTTAAAGGTAAGTAGTTCATTTACAGTTTTACCTCGGGATGCGCCATCTGCTGGATTCTCATCCATGGGGACGTAGCGCTATTGCTCGGGGTTTGTGCAGTGGCGGATCTTCAGGACCTGGTTGGCAACAAAGGTGTGAAATCGCCGAGCATCGTTATTTATGTAACCTAACACTACCCTTGAGTCCGTCCAAAAGTATTCTTTCCCATCAACAATTCTCAATTCCTCATATTGGTGATGGAGACTGAAACCAGTGCTGCGGTTAATTCGAGCCGTGGTATTGTAGTCACTTTTGTGGGAGAAACACGGGCCTTTCCTATCACTAGTGAGCAGTGACTCTCTCCCTTCTTGTTCTTGACTGTCCATATCAGGTGGTGCTCGCATCTGAGAAGTGGTATAATTCGGTTTCTACAACTTCTCCGCAGTTAGCAGGTAAGTAACAGCGAGTTATGTTTATTTTCTGTAGGTTGGTGAAGTCACGTTGCCAACTCTCCCACCGTGGGCTTTAGCCTCTCTGGTAAATGGTAAATGGACCTGTACCTGTTTACCAGGAGCCGGGGATCGAACCAACAACCTTCCAATTAGGGGACGACCCGCTCTGCCTCTGCACCACAGCCGCCCTCTCTGGCAGGGGTTCATCCCAGCCAGTTCCCTGGTTGCACATTTCTTGGAGGATTCTCTTCCCATTGAGGACATATAGAAATCCTGGTCTGCCACCTGAATTTTTTCTAAAAGTTTCTCTCTAACTTCAATTCAATTCAATTCAATTCAATTTTATTTATATAGCGCCAATTCACAACAGAAGTTATCTCAGGGCACTTTTCAAATAGAGCAGGTCTAGACCGAACCTCCTTCGACATTTACAGAGACCCAACAGTACCACCATGAGCAAGCACTTGGCAACGGGGGCAAGGAAAAACGAGTACCACCATGAGCAAGCACTTGGCAACGGGGGCAAGGAAAAACTGCCTTTTAACAGGCAGTAACCTCGGACAGACCCTTCGGCTCTAGGTGGGTGGTCATCTGCCTTGACCAGTTGGGAGGGAGTCGGACAGACCCTTCGGCTCTAGGTGGGTGGTCATCTGCCTTGACCAGTTGGGAGAGAGAGGGCGACAGACCCTTCGGCTCTAGGTGGGTGGTCATCTGCCTTGACCAGTTGGGGGGAAAGAGAGCGAGCAAGCACTTGGCAACGGGGGCAAGGAAAAACTGCCTTTAACAGGCAGAAACCTCGGACAGACCCTTCCACTTGGCGACGGGGGCAAGGAAAAACTGTCTTTTAACAGGCAGAAACCTCGGACAGACCCTTCGGCTCTAGGTGTTGGTCGTCTGCCTTGACCAGTTGGGGTAGAGAGAGAGAGAGAGAGAGAAAGAGAGCGAGAGAGAGAGATCAAGGAAAAACTGCCTTTTAACAGGCAGAAACCTAGGACAGACCCTTCGGCTCTAGGTGGGTGGGGGCACGGAAAAACTGCCTTTTAACAGGCAGAAACCTCGGACAGACCCTTCGGCTCTAGGTGGGTGGTTAAAAACTGCCTTTTAACAGGCAGAAACCTCGGACAGACCCTTCGGCTCTAGGTGGGTGGTCATCTGCTTGCTCTTTGGGGGGGGGAGAGAGAGAGAGAGACAGAGAGAGAGACAGAGAGAGAGAGAGAGAGAGAGAGACATACACTATACACATTATCCCTCATGTTCGTTCCTTCATATCACACTTGCTGGTTTAGGCTAAATCTGTTTAAAATCTTAAAATACTGAGTTCTTAGACAAAGGCTGTTGCTCAGATTTGTCCTTGTTATGTGACAAGTAGAACAGCATTTCTTTTTTATAATTACTACATGGCATCTGCGGATTCCCTCCAGTTTTGACTGATGCGGTGCCTTCTGTTGTTTTTGGGGATTCTCATAATGAGTGGTTTGTAGATGTCTGGCCTGCCGGAACTCGGTCCCTTAAAACCTGTTCTAAATCCACTGCTTTTTATGAACTCTATCCAATTGTCATTGCTTGCTTGCTATGGGGCAGCAGATGGTCCAGGAAACAAATTATGTTGTTTTGTGATGCTGCTACAGTGGAAATAATCATAGTGTGTGCATTTATTGTTTTATTTGAATCCCGTCATCTTCAAATGCAAAGTATCAAAGCTGTGCTAGCAGGGTTTCAGTTTCACAGTCGATGTAAAGATCCAGCATCCCAGAATCTTCTGTGAAATCCTTCCCTTCAGCTGCTCCTCAATTGCTTTAAAAGCACATCCTCCAGGCAATGATAAAAGACTTACATAATTCACTGGTGCATGATTGGTGTTAAGGCAGGTTGTTTTTACTTTATATTAATGTATTGTTGGAAGCAGTTATGCTAATGGCTTTTACGGGTTTCTCATGTGTAATAGTGTAGCCCAACGTAAAAGTACAGGGGTTAAAGTTAATTTGTAATACAAATAATTATTTCAATTAGTTAATGAAATAATGTAGTAATGCAAATAAACTGAAAGTAATTTAGGAGTAAAAACAGTGAAAGATGAAATGTTATGATTAACATAAATTCAGGATAAATAAAGTAGAGTGTAAATAGTTAATTAAGTAGTTACATTAAACTGTTTAGTAGCTGGAGAAAAGTGTGTGGTAAACCAAACATGAATATTCAGATTTGTGTTATTGGTTCATGCTGTTTTCATTTGATTGGTTGCTGTATATGTCAATCAGTGTCACCTGTTGGTAATTGGGCATAGGTAAGGGAGTGAGCGAAAAAAAGGGGCGGGGAGAAAAAGAAGCCACAACAAGAGAGACGGGAGAATGATGGGAGGAGAGAAGAGAAAAGAGGGAGACATGCGGAGCTAAAGTAAAGTAAAGTTAAGAAGTAATGACGTTTTGGTAGATATTTTGTTGAACGTTTAAGTAACGT
>JAGRRF010011533.1:25573825-25586964 GCA_019097615.1 Morone chrysops | reverse complement strand
CAGAGCTAACCAGTAAATAGATTCCTATTTTAATAAATGACGTGGTATCGGATCGGTGCCTGGACTCCAGTACTCGCCAATACCTATGTCACCATTTTCGGCAGTATCGGAGACATTTCCAATACTGGTATCGGAATCAGAACAACTCTAATTGTAAGGTAAACGATTCTTATTTTCAGGTGATTATACACTAATAAAAACATACCTATGAATATGAAATTCCATTTCAGCCAAGAGAGCCTCCTAAATGTTACACACTGGACCTTTTTAAGAGCAAACACTTAATTTGCGAAATTAAGAAATGTCTTTCAATTTAGTTTCCACCAAACCTTTTGAATATGATACTTAAAATACATTGCTGGACCTTATGACACACATTTACTCACCTTCTACGACCAGTTCAAAGCTCTGGCGTCGTGTGAGTCCAATCAAGGACACCTCACATACATAGATTCCTGCATCAGCATAGCTCAACTTGCTGAACTCTGGCTCCTTCACTGCCTTTCCATTCTGAAAACCAGAGCAACAATGTCAGTCTCGGTCTTCTGAAGCAAACTTATGAATGCAAGTTTTATTTTTCTTTACCCTCTTCTCCTGTTCAGTGTCACAGGAATGCTCATTTCAGAACTCAATGGGGAAAAACAGAAACCAATATGTGGAGCTACTGAAATCCCAGTATAAATGTGATGACAGTGTAATCTAATCTTCAGTGTTTCATCACTGTCTTTTTCTCATATCTACCTTTATCCTATTTTCACTGCTGACCCAGACTCAAGAATCGCCTGATCTTACTTTTCCTTATGTTTTATACTAGACTGAACTGACACAATATATCAACTATATCTTACTAGGATTTCTTTGAACAATAGTGTCCCTTTAAGAACACTTCCAGATCTGTCTGGCATCTGTTAATGCATCATAATGTGTTTTCTTTTTTGTTTTTGCAGTTTAGCTTGTTAGACGCACAGTGTAGAATAAATGGATTGATGCTACCATTAGCTCCTGCGGGCTTTGAAGGAAAAAGAAATCATCAGGGTCACAGTTGTGACTATTCACAGTGCATACAAGCTTCTGCAGTCAGCTTTAATTATTAGCTAAAGAAAATGAAATAGGCAGTGGAGCAAATCCTCCTGTTCTTCCAAACTCCTTCTACATTTTGATGCCACCATTACCTTTGTCCACGACACTGTAGCGTCACCCGAGGCAATCTTCTCCATCTTCACAGACAAGCTGTCCCCTATTGTCTTCAGAACCTTCCCAGTGGGACTCAGACTCAGGTCCAGATCTGACAAAATGAGACAGAATAGATGTTGAGTCATATCGGCCGAGCTTTCATTTTGCTGCCTCTATGGTAACATCATTCAGCTCTAATGCCACAAGGCCCACACACCCAGATACAATTGTCTGCTGAGACAGAAGTGACTTTGCAGAAGTATTCAAATACACTAGACGAAAAAAAAACATTTATAATGGATGCAACAGATGATTTTTTTTCCTGAAAACTGCATAGGAATAGCATAGTGTCTGCAGACTTGATGATACCCATCGAACCCTTTTCATTCACAGATCTTGAGGTTAGAGGTGAAGGATTGACCACCCACCTAGAGCCAAAGGATCTATCCTAGATTTCTGCCTGTTTCTGGCAGTTTTTCCTTGCCCCCGTCGCCAAGTGCTTGCTCATGGTGGTACTGTTGGGTCTCTGTTTTATAAGGAGTTCGGTCTAGACCTGCTCTATTTGAAAAGTGTCCTGAGATAACTTCTGTTATGAAATAAGGAGTTCGGTCTAGACCTGCTCTATTTGAAAAGTGTACTGAGATATCTCTGTAAATTTTATAAGGAGTTCGGTCTAGACCTGCTCTATTTGAAAAGTGTCCTGAGATAACTTCTGTTATGAAATGGCGCTATAGAAATAAAATTGAATTGAATTGAATTGAATTGAATCCAGACACAGTCACAAAAGTTATCTTTAAACAATTTTCAATTAAGAGAGCTATTGTTTTGCTTTCCTCAGTCACAAACTCAATTTAAAAGTTAGAAGCTAAAAAATAAAAGCTCTTTGTTTAAGATGTGTGAACTCCACTGAAGCTGCGGTATGGGACAGAGAGGAGGGGAAATGTGTCAGAGGTATTTTTTACTATAATGATGGGGCCCATTTGAGGGCTCAGAAACATACACATGGGAAGAAAGGAGTAATTACTTCAGGGACTGCTGCTGGATGGTAGGATGGGAAAAACAGCTCATCAGTTTGCCTGAGGTCCTCGCCCACCCAAACACTTTGTCACTTTTGCTCACTCGATGTCAGAAATTAGTTCTCATCTTCCCTGCCTGGCATTCCATGCTCTGCCTCCCTGCCAGGCTGGGCTCTCAAAGTTTGAATTTGATTACCATTACACTGCTGCTCCCATGACTTTATTTACAGTGAATAAAAGTGCCTTGTTATGTATAAGAAGTTAAACATTTTCAATCAAGGCAGAGAGAGTGTGGGGGAGAAGCGAGGGACATCAGTTGGAGGTTTTTGTCATTGTTACAGCAGTTTGTTTGTATACCGTACTGAGGCTCTGCTGTATGTCAGAAGTACTCACAGCTAACAAGGATGTTCTGGGAGGCCTCCATTTTCTTGTTGTCAGCCAAGGAGCATTTGTATTCACCCGCGGCCTCCCTGCTGATCGCATTCAAAGTGTAGATGTCCGAATTTTGCACCAGCATTTTCTCACCCTGAACAGAAGGAGGAGAAGAAAGAGGAGACTGTTAGCTTCTGCCATTCTAATATGATATGAGGAAGTAAGTAGTAAATAGGGTGACCAGATGAGAATGGGTGAAATTCGGAACATGGGAGTTTGGGGGTAGTCACATGTCGACATATTTTGAGTGAGGATGATATGAAACTAAGTGTCCTGGCTGTTTTTACAAGACACATGAACCATTACACACATGACAGGTATGTTAGTCATTTAATGTCTTCTCAGCAGCTAAGATTGTGGTTCAGCTGTGGGAGACTACAAAAACATTTTCTAGATACTTTTAATTACAAATTCCTCCCATAGTGCCGATTACACTCTCATCTGGTTTGAAACAGGTTGAATGACATCAACAATCCATTATTTATGAAAGGCTAAGCAGTGCAGTACTGCAGTAAAAACACAAATCAATAATTATAATATATACATATAAATATATTATATCTTATGTAATTAAACAGGAACTAATTTGAAAGTAAAGTGTAAAGTAATTTTGATTGGAATATTTTCAGATTCAGAAAGTAAAAAAACAACTCTTATTTGAATTTAGTCTTTATTCTGGGGACAGCAGCATCTACATACTACATTATTTTATTAATTATTCATGACAGTTTGCTTCAAAATACAGAGTACATTCAGCGCAGCATTTTCAATATTACTGAGTCATCAAGTCAGGTCTCCACAGTGTTTTTGCCTTTAAATCCCAAGTCAAGTCGAGTCTTACAGTGTAGAGACAGCTCTCGTTTTATCTCCTTCATACTATCTATAACTATAGCAGTGAAAGCTGCAGTGGGCAACTCTGTCATATTCGCTGAATCTTTCACTATATCCTGACAGTAGTACATATAATCTGTGAAAAAAAAATCAGGATCCTCTGGCTCCTCCTACTGCTCCTAATAGGATTTGCATTAATGGTAAATGAACTGTACTTATCACCTTTTGTAGTCTTCTGACCACTCAAAGCACTTTTCCTAAATGTCACATTCATCCATTCCAATATTAATGGCAGAGGCTTATCACAAGCAGACAGTAATTCATTCATACACCAATGGCACAGCGAGTAAAACACTTCTTCAAATTGTAGTATCTGCTCCACTTTCAAGCCAATTTCAAAAAAAGCTAATTTGTGGTAAGTGGTAATAAGTAGCTGCCACAGTCTGGATGGTGGCTGAGCAGACAGCAGCAGTGCGCTGCTTGAGGTTGAAGTCCGGATTCTGACTGACCTTGATGTAGAAGTAGAAGGAGCTAGGTGGAGGGTTGCCGTCAGCATGACACTTCAACGTCACATTATCTCCTTCTACTACGGGTCCCTTGGACATAACTTGGAGGCTAACCTTCTCTGATGGATCTGAGAGGTTCAGAGAGCAACGGAGAGGGAAAAAAGCAAGCGTTAGTGTCAAAGCTTCCATTGACTTCGATTGAAATAATTCACATTCACACCAACGTCAAGAAAACAGATGCATCTTTTTGTGAAGATGAAACCACATTATTATCATCACTGATTATAATTGTTGCTGCTGTTTGCTTTCCCAGAGACACAAATTCAACAAATACTGTGCAAAACTATTCCCTGGGTGTATACAAATAACCGTATTTATTGTTTTATTTGATTTGTGTGTCGTTTGAAGGCATTGCAAACTTTCATTTTGTTGTACAACATTGTGTTGTATAATAACTACATTTCCTACATCCTTGATAATCATTCCATTTCAAAAAGGTGACCCTATCAGTCTCAGCCAATTGTGTAGACCACCCTCCTCACACAGGAATGAGCTAGGAAGAAGTAGTAATAGCTTACAAATGAGAAATTCCACCATGAACCTGCCGCTGCCGACACCTCCTGAGTCCCCCCGCTTTCATTTATTGATCCGAGCCCTCACTCCTCTTCAAACTTCAGGGATGTGATCAGGAGCACAAAGAGTGTGCCAACTGGAATTCCCTGCTGGAATTCACCCAAACCCTCAAATCCTGAAAAATCCTTCAGCCGGCAGCAGTAGAAAGCTCAACAAAGCACATTGTTCACTGCTTGGCCATTATGTGTAGCTTCCAGAGCCTTCTGATAAATCACATAAGTTTCCCTATTTCAGAGCTTATACATGTATATGATCAAATAAATCAAATAAAAGTATTTCATTCTATCTGCATTACACATCTCACAACTAGACTTGCTCATGATTAGCTTCCTTCACTCTAAAGTCACTGCTGGAGTTGGCTAATCAGAGCAGTTTGCAGCATTTAAACTGGAAAATGGAGCCTTTTATTGTCAGGCAATCAGTCCAGTATACATTCACGTTAGCTATTTCAACTCAGCCTTTAACTATATTTATCAGAAAGAAGCTGAGGAGCAATTTTCTAATCATGGTGTATGTGGAGAGAATATGCCTGATCTTGGAGACTGAAATTAATTTTCCTTTATGAAAAAGCTTGAATTTAAATTAAAATTTGGAGTACTGCTCGAAGAAACTGCAAGAACACATTCATGCCATGCAAGACGAGGGCTATACGCCTACGAAAGGAAATATCAGTTATACAGCTTGATGCCACCTCAGCAAAAATATAAAATCAGTGATTGAGTGGGAGATTTTTGGTAAAACTTTTAAACTCCTTTGAGAAAATTATTGCTGTTAAAGCTGCAGAAGGTTATTTTTTTAATTTAAAAGTTTAGAACATCATCAATAACCATCATATTTGCTGAAATCTGATTTTTTTTTCACTGATTATCTGTCTCATGTACTATCAGGATATAGGATAGAAAGGTTGAGCAAATATGACAAAAAGTTATTTTTTTTAAAGTTACCTACTGCAGCTTTAACCCATTTAAAAATATAATGGTCCAACTTGAGTAGTTATTCATAAATTAATAAACCATACATAAAATAAAATCGCAGCAGCTATTTCCCATATTTTAAACAAAACCTTAGTAAAGTCCTTGATTACATCAGTAATCCGCACAGTGCAGTGATAATCAAACTTATTACCAATGATGGGATAAGGAAGTAGTCCAAGTTGAATTTTACTGAAATAAAGGTCAGCATGATAGCATCAGCAATGTATTGTTTATTCTCCCTACATATATAACATTACTTCAACTGTGTTCTACTCCATATTTTTCCCCTGCCATGCCTCTATGCCCCACCAGGGGGGCCCTCCCCACAGTTTAAGAACCACCAACTGAACAAATATCAGCACTACTTGTTGGAAGTGTAACTCAGACCACTCAATACTCTTGCTGTGTGTGGGCAGGGAGTACAAACAGAAGCAATAAAGTTATGGAGCCTGGTGGTGGCGCTGTATTCCACTCACAGTGAACGGGAAAGGGTTCCAGCTCGGTCTCCTGGGTGGTGAGCTTGTGTGTGGACACGCAGGCAAAGACCGCGCCGACGTCCTCCTTGGTGGCTGCATACTGGAGGGTGGAGGAGGTGGTGGACAGGCCTGTGGCTGGATCCAGCTTCAGGCTGGGGGTGATCACAATATCTGCAGAGAGAGGGATGGACAGTGCAGATACATAGAACATATTTAGTGGAGCCTTCAGCGGCAGGTCAAACAGCATTGCAAACACTTTTGGTTTAGCTGCAAAACCAGATGGGAGTCCAGTCCAGATGATGGGATGTCTAAGTTGCCTATTAGGAGCCGTTCTGTCTTTGCTGTCAGGTACTCAGTGACTGATCCTATACAGATCCTTCCTTGACAAGTAAACAACAGTGAATGGTGTATTCTATTGCTATCTATTCCTGTTGTTTTTGGGTAAACACACTACGAGAGATTTCACTTTCACTCTCCTGTCACTGTATCCCCCAGGGGGATTCCCGCATGACAGCATCCTGTGTGGTTTGACTGTCGGATGGTTTCTGGGTGTGTCGGCAAACACACCAAACGTGGAGTTACCTTTCCCGTCGTCTACCAAGACCTTTCCATTCTTCTTCCATGTTATTGTAGCTGCGGGGTTAGCCTCTGCCGCAACACACGTTCCCAGCTGGACAAAACAGAAAGGAAGAAAACAATAAAATATTAAACAGAAAGCAATAGAAGTTCACACTGACTGTAACTGACTGTTTTAATTCACTTCAGTCACTTAACTACAAATGCTAAGATACAGGAGGACCTGACAGATACAATTATTTAATTCAGTCTGGTACTATCTGTATGGAAGTGAGGTTGGGCATTTATTAAAGCTCTTTGCAACACCCATAAGACAATTTTCATTGGAGTACATCAAATATAACATTCTCTGTGTTTCTGGTAGTCTAAACATTATTTCAGAGGCTGAAATGAATAATTGTGTAGGAACAAAATAGCTCCTATTAGGGGCTTCACTCTAAAACCCATTTCAGTGAAGCCCTCATTTCTCTGTCCTGGGGTTGTATAATGTAACGTCTGCTTTCCAGCATTAACAGGAGAATGTTGGACGTGGGCCAGCAGAGACAAACAACTATCTCATTCAGGAATGAACTTGTTCTTGTGTTCATAAGCACGCTGTCTCGTTGTTACATTTTGATGTAGGGCTTGAAGGTCAGCAACGGTAGCAGAGATATGCTGTGTGTGAACCAGATAAGGAGTGAGTCATAAGAGCATTCCTTTCCTCAAACCCCTTGGTTTATATATCCTGTACTACAGCCTCCACCGCTGAGTGAACATGATGTCACAAACATTGTTGAAGCACATATCTGATTATATTCTCTCACAAAAAGTTCAATTACCTGGTCAGAAACTCTTTGGGCACAGTTTACCCAAAAATCAATCGTTTTGGTGTGAGCTGCTGAGTTTTGGAGATATTGATTCCATCATACCGGAGAGAAGGCTGATATCTCCAAAACTCAGCAACTCACACCAAAACAATATAGATGGATAAATAACACCACAGGTAAGAGGGAAAATATGTATTCTTGATTTTAAGGTGACTGTCCTCAATTTAAATCTATGAATCCAGAGTCTATGAATATGCATTTGAAAATGTTAACTGCTAGACCAAAATTGCAACACCAGGCTTGTGTAACTGTGTATTTAATTAACTGGTGCATTGTTGCAGCCATTCCCTGCTTTTCATTCATACAGCTGCACACATTCGCCACTGGTCTCAGCATGGAGAATCAGAAAATTTAGTGTTACAAAATTTGTTCCGTGGGTATAACAGAGCACTGATACTAGATAATTCTAACCATGGTGGCTGAATGATAAGAGGTGGAACATGCCCTTATCAGCACTGTGTCAACATCTGATCCGGACTGCTGTCAGTAACACACAAATGCAACAATTCCCATGTTCCACGCTTAAAGCCACCTACTAAACTGCTTATTGTCAGGTATAAGTCAATTCAGATACACATATTGACCAATAGAGGCAACAGCCTTACAGTCAGCTCGTGTCTGGTTGGGCTTTGACTCGATGGTATAAGTAATTATTTTCACAATAGCAATAAGCAGAACTACCATCAGGGGTGTCAAGGGGTAAAAATGATCCTAGCCCCAGGCCCACAGGGCGCCCACGCAAAGCTCTTTTGTAAACCCTTAAAAAATACAACAACCTACTAATTTTTAATCTAATGTAATCCTAGTAAATTAAACTTTTGCTAACTCAAATTAATTGTGTCCCCTAATTCCTAACGGCTTGCCCGGCAATAAGAAATATAGTCAAAACATACATTCAGCAGAAATGCTTTGTAAACAGGTAATACATATCCACGCTGCATCTCAGAATAATATTACTGTATAGTGTTTCCATGGAAAGTGTTTCCATGACTGGAAAACTAGTCTCTAAATTACCAGGTTTTTGTGAGAATTTTTAAACTTCTGGCAATGTCTTTTGGTGTTTAAGAACACACAATTTAGCTACGATTAGTCAATGAATTGATAATTAAATTAATAGCCAACTATTTCAAACTATATATAATTGATAAGTGAGTTTCTCTGAAATTCTCTGATTTCAGCTTCTCAAATGTGAATATTATCTGCTGTCTTCAGTCCTCTATGAAAGTAAACTGAATATGTTTTTCAAATATTTCAAAGGGGGTACATTAATGCTTTATACTATCCCATAGAGGTTCTTCATCATGTGGTAGGGTTGACTGTGAAGGGGCAAGTCACATTAGCCACTGTTGGAAAATGTAACCCTTTGTGACCTTTTTATAACTGACTTATTACATTATCTTAAATTTTTTCAATGACTGCAGCTCCTATTTCAGTGAGTCTGTGAATCTTAAAGTGTAAAAATATGTAAATATCACTTGGCATAATGGATGCTATACAAAGTCTACATGTCAGGCTCTTATCAATGTAAATGTATTTATCAGGAACTATAACGCCTCCATGGCCAACTATAAATGGAGGCTTTTGTATAAACAGATAATGACAATATTCTAAAACAGTGATATACAATATACAAGATATAACTGTTGACAAATACTGTAAATTAATCAATCTCCTCGTACCTGCATAAAAACTACATTATAGTATGTAAACCATTTATTGCGTGTTTATATACTGATTATGAATATGCTAAATAGGTGGGGTTAAAGTTCAGTCTTGCCACTTCAAAAATGCTCCAGAAATAATGATGCCTTTTGTCTTAGGACTAATTATTTTTGCTGATTAAAGGACTCCAGAAAAATTGTCTATCTAGAGCCAGTGTTTGGTTTGTCCGTTCTGGGCTACTGTAGAAACATGGCATTTCAATATGGCAGACTCACTTCCTGCATATAAAGATATCTATGTCTCCGTCATCCCCAAACTGGTATCATGTATGACTTGACTGATGTGAGCTGAGTCATATACTCTCACAATCTAGATGACTCCTGTCTTTGACAAAATGCTGGTAGTACCCACCTGATATTGATTTTCACGACCAAAAATTGGTACAGTACGTGCCTTCTAATTTATGAAGCATCTGGCATTAAAGCTTGAATTCAGCAGCATGGCTTACTTCATTTCTTTATGAAAACCTGCACACTGTCGGACTTTTGCGAGCAAATGAAAATAAGACCTCTGCTATTCCACGGCTAAGAGTGTTCATGGTTGCTCCGTTCTCCACCACTCAACGTGACACTCTAATTTGGAATTCTTCTTGTGTATGAAGCAACCGTGCCCTCAATCACATTCTTGCAAGTTATTAAAATCCCTCTTATCCACTCCCACTTTGTCTTTCCTTCCAAAGTCATATTCCCTGTCTCTCCCCTCCCTACAAAATGCTCAAAGTTGTTCAATAGAACCTGAATTTTTAGGTGGGAATACCAATAGAGGCAGCAGTACTCGCTTGATCCATAATAAATGTGTGTATGTTGCATGTGGTGGTGGAAATGTGCATTGCTTGCTAGAGAGGAGGCAGATGACCGCTGTGAATTTGCTGCCCACAGCTTTTCAGAAGTTCATACTATAGTGAATGTAAGAGGGCGTAAGTACAGGGAATGAAAATAAACAGCAAAATAAGGAGACAAACTAGCAACTATGAATCAAAGTTAGTTCGGATTTGAAATGTATGCACTGTTCACATTTGTGCACATGCTGTTATATTCACACATTTGAAGTGGTTTTTCACACCAGTGTCCTCCACTAAAAGCATTTTAGTAGCAACCATAAGAGATGATACTGACTTTTGATACTGACTTCAGTTATCTTTCACCCAAGCATTACCTTAACTGCAGCTGACTCCCAAATCTATCAGCTATGCCAGCATAACCACTGACATATCACAACTGGGCCAGAAAAAAACAATAAAGTACGTCTGATAACACATTTGTTTCAAAATTTTAGTAAGCCTGATACAGTGAACAGTGATGTGTATGTTAAGAGGCATCAGTTAAATTGATTGAATTTGCTTGTTAAACAGCTAATTAGCCAGCAGTTCAAGTACAAAAAAATACTGATGTCTATATTTACATTTACACAATGCAGGAAAAAAACATGTCTATTTCATCTAAAAGAGACATTTACAATTAACCCCAACCCATATAAATCTAGTTACCTAAAGTCAAACCTTTCTTGCCCCTATACAAGTTGTTTTATTTAACAAATACAAATAACAAATAACAACAAAGAGCCTCTTAGCTGCCATGCAAGCAAGATTCTGTCAGCACTCCAGCAATGTTTTTCAGAAACTTGTCCTGTCTTTGAAAAACAACCCTGTTTTACCTGCCTTGCACTCAAACTTGTGGCAAAACTGTGAAATACACAAAGCTTTGCACCTCCAAAACCACCCATTTCAGTACAGTATGAAAACCAAGGTCCTTCAAACTGGTTTGACATAGATGATCCATCACAGTGAGCAATTTTCCACCATTACAAAGCTTAGTCCATGTTGTGATTTTCAGAACTTGTCTAGGTGATGTATTCACAAATGCCCCAATGTACCCAACACTCATCTACCTGATTGTATGAACGAGCTATGCACTATAAACTGAAAATCAAATCCAGGGGCTGTATGCTCCCACAGGATTTACCCCTGGTCTTAAACTAGCTAAACTAAATTTGCTGTTCTAGACCAGGCATATAATCCAGATGTATAATCTAGTCATGAGCCAATGTAAAATCTGTTTATAAATCACTCTATACTGATGTTTTCAGGTGAGGACACTGCCAGTTTGATGAATGGAAGAAATGTCTTTCTTTGCTTGCTCAGAACATTGTTTTCTGGGGCTGGCCTTCTCATTATTTGTTATTACACTGGACTACTTGGCAGTCAGCGTTTTGTTGTGCTTGCTGGACAGCTCTATTAATTTTCTTATCTCTGTGTCTGTGAACTTTTCTTTCATTTTTTCCTCCTGAACATCGCTGCAGATTACAGGTTTCACAGGCTAGGTAATAGCCATAGTCATGTTGAATGCATCGTGTAATACTAGGCTTGAGTTTGGTTGGTGCAAGTTAATTCTACAGACTGTTCTTAACAAAGGCCGGCTTAGTAAAGAGTGCAACCGATCCAGTGTACAGAACACTAAAATTCAAAAGCTGTAGTGAATCTCACCGTTACTGTTTTGTTCTTCTGCAACACTTCAGACTTGTCCATAATGTGGACTAAGGAGGGCTTCTCTGCAAACACAAAAAGAGACAATCAGGTTTTGGAATTACAAAATTGTAGCTTGCAAAGCATTTGCATAAACTTTTTCAGATTTTCCTGCCTTTCTTCATACCGTTAATGATTCCTAAACGTATGTACAGAACTGCGGGGCACACAAACATTTCACTCATTTCACTGACAACGTTCAGCAAACGGCCAGTAGATAGCCCAGTTCATCTAAATGCTTAGCTGCAAACTTACTGCGTTCTTAATATTCAAGCTGTAGGGCATCATTTCAACTTGCCCCCTGTTAACTACAGCCTAATGCTCTCTCTAAGGCCTATTGAGTGTAGTCTCTTCATGTCCTATTTCACGCTTGGGTTTGCAAAGCCCATTAGCAGGTGATACATTGGCAGTTTTGAGGAGTGCAATTCAAATTTAGAACCGTATTTCAGGAGGAAACAAATGGGACACAGTGGATGAAATTGAGTTTTAATGCAATTAAAACCAAGCCGTTTGTTAGCAAAAGTGAATATAAGCATTACCCATGAATCTTTGAATAAGCTTGACAAATGTATTTTATTTATTTATTTATTTTTAAACCAATGCTAAGGATTCTCCGTTTCAGTGACTTCCTGGAAATTACACCAAACAGCTTGAAGATGACAACATTAACAAAATGTATTGTTCTCTGTTCAACAGTCTGCATGATGTTCTTTATTTGAAGATGACTAAATATGCACACAATATACTTTTACAGATCAAATACAGATGCTTTGGGACCCTGGGAATGAAAGTCATCTTCAAGCTTCCAATCTAAAGCGTCTTTCTATTTTTCTCGGCTCTGATTGGTTGGTTTTCATCCAGGCCCGGTGGATTCTTGTACATGTCATTAGGAGCATAGACATATATACATAGACGCCGCAATGACTGCTGCCGCCCACTAGAGCGACGTGCCTACAGGGCGGCCATGTTGGAACAGGGCTAGCAGAGGCAGCGGTGCATCAACTTGCAAAGTCAAAGTAGAATTATCCATTTCCAAACGTATTGATTTGTTAAAAACGTCACACATGTAGCTATGATACGGGGTGCTTGGATATTTTAAACATGCTGCAGCAGACGAGCTTCTGACAGAAGAGTTGTGAATGAAAAGATACAAAAGCATACAAACCAGATCTCGTGGGAGACAGCAGATCCTATGTCTACAATAATAATAATAATAATAATAATAATAATAATATAATATAAATATAATAATAATATGCAATAGCAACCATAATAATAACCACTCGCTCCTACAGTGCATCCATATACATGTATACATATACACATGTATACATATGTATATACATACATATATACATGTGTATATGTATATATGTCTATGATTACATCTATGGAGGAATGGTGTTTCTACAC
>JAGRRF010011533.1:25519111-25543695 GCA_019097615.1 Morone chrysops | reverse complement strand
TCGTGCCCAAACAAATACACATGGAAGAATCACTGGCCACATTGATCATAAATAATGAGCTGATTAAATCCATTAAATATATATAGATGATTTGCTGCTCTATGTAGCTGATTAAGGTAGCTGGATCAAGTGGTAGTTAAGACTATACCTTATCTTTTTCAAGTACTATATGATTTTGGGTTAGGGTTAGAGAAGGTGCCAGTCATTGCTTTTATTCAACCTTAGAGAATCATCATCCATATTGATCATAAATAATGAGACAATTAAAAACGGAGAACATCATCCATATAGATGATTTGCTGTTATATGTAGCTGATTAGGGGTAGGTTCAAGGCATGGTCTATGACTATAACTAATCTTTTTAAAGTATTATATGATTTTGGAAATCTTTATATATATATATATATACTATTCTATTATTGGGTAATATTGTGTTTTTTGTTTCCTCATTGTATTCTATTATTGTATTTAATGCGTCTGTATCAGGGTGGACAACAAAGAAAGAATTTCATTGCACAGAGGAAAACTTGCTTTCTTTTGTTGCATATGACAATAAACATCTTGAACTTGAACTTTCAGGTTAACTAAATCTGACAAAAAGCATCTCATCTTTGAGTCATGTAAGCCCTTGATGTAATAATCTGGCTTTGTTGGGTCATATGTTTTGGTCTTATCCATCATCTGTTAATTTTGGTCTTCATTATTTAATTATGTCGTAAATCACTCCATCCTAATCCATTAACTGCTATATTTGGAAATCTAACATAAATTATCAATGTATCTGACTGTCAAAGAAAAGCCACAGCGTTCCTGGGTCGGAAACTGGATGAACCCCCTTCCCTTTAAAAACATGGATTCAAGGACTAATGTCTATTCCGCAGCTGGAAAAAATAGGACATATACTTCGAGGATCGATTGAGAAAATCACCACGACATGAGTAACATTTGTTGTTCATGTAAAGCAACTGTTGGTCTGATATGCGTCACAAAAGGATTTGTATGCTGATACAAGGTGTGATCAGAAATTGGATATTGATTTGGGAGGTGATAAATACCCCTCAGATTATAATTATTTAGTACCTATAAACTGAGAAATTGGAAGTGGGGTCTACTCCCTTTAGGACTTCAGTCTTTTAAAGACGAGTTGGAATTTTGCCCTCAGGCACTCAACCGCAGTTTTCTTTCTCTGATCAGCTCCCTGGAGAACTCTACAAGTTTTAACTTGAAAAAGAAAATGTATTTGGAATTGCTAGGCGAAAAGAACAGACTGTTCCATCAATATGACAAACTTATGGGCAAAATCACTCACTCCTTCAGGTAGCCACACACAGCACAGTCAGAATTTATGTTGTGAAATAAAAGCAAATATGTATTCAAATGAGACTGAGACAGATAATATGACTAAGCTCCTCAGGGTATCTATTTATTTTGAACATGATTAACTGAATTTAGTGAGCATCAAGTGAGGCTTTTTTAATGCACAAAAGCATTTATCTTCAAAGCTGCATGTCCCAAACTCAAGCCTCGAGAGTGAAAGAGAGGTAGAGAGGGAGAACAAAGCTGAAAAGCCTCAAGTTATCTATCCTGCATTTTGCATATTACCAATTTTCTTGTTCTGTGTGGATGGAAGCAATTCTTTCTAACTTTAAACATTTGAAATGAATGTTCCCTCGGCATCCTCTTCATTCTGCACCTTCTTCAGCAGATGTGGAAAGAAAGAAACTCAATGGTGGAAGGGTGAAAAAAAACACTGGTGCTACTGTATTCCTCAAAGGAAAGGTGACAGAAGGCACAACTTGTTCTCTGTTGTCTGTGAAAGCAGCTGGGACAAGGGGGTGTGAACACAATAGTAAGCAGTAGCTTAACTAAATGGCTGCACTAGAATAAAACGGACATATTGTACACATGGGACTAGACAGAGAGCCATAGTGTGAGCCAAAGCAGAGGCAGTGAGACAAGTGTTGGAGGGAGTCAAGGCTGGAGATGAGCCAATTCCTTATTGGCCTCAGGTTGTCTTTATTAGCTGCTGTATGTGTCAGCAAGAGACACAGGAATGGCTAGCAAATGTTGCACCTTTGCACTGTAGCTGCATGGGCTGCCTTATAAATGATGAAAGTGATGCCTTTTCTTACTCAGCCTTATCTTTAACCTGGGTGGTCACGGCAGCATGCAGCAAATCCGTACCATCGGTTTCAGCCGACTTTGTAACTGTGTATTCTTTGTCTCGGCCTTCTAGGTAGAGAGATATAGATCCTCCCAAAAGTATCCCTTGAAAGAAAAATCCCACCCTGCTTTCTTATCAGTGGTAAACATGTTTGGAAAAGCCTTGTAGCAGTTTTCAGCAATAGGGTTAAAAGGTTCATAGTGAGAAATGTCAAAGAGAGTTGTCTGAAAGAGACGGTAGTCCAGGCTGAAATACCTGAGTGCTGAGACAATCTTGCATGAGAGATAGCTAGTGGAGGTGGAGGGTGTTGTCTCTGACTGGTCCATAAGAGATCACCCTGGTATTTCCTCAATAAGGACAAAAGAGGCAAAGCATACAGTGGTTCCCATCCAGATACACAGTTCAAATTAGACCGTAATACCCCTGGCCCCAGCAGAGAACATCAGGGTACAGCAGGTCTCGTCTTGCTTTGGCCATACTCCAACTTATAACAAAACGGTAAACTACAACATCAAGGCTGAGCTGTGCAGTGATTCATGTATGAATACTAGATTTTAAGCCCTGTTGTTTCAGACATAAAATGTGTAGCACACAAATTATAATTACTATTACTAACAATGATAATAATAACAATATTTTTTTTTTAAAGCCTGGTATTTTTAGTCATGAGTTTTTACAGATTTGGTTTAGTCTATTTCCCATTTTACAATATGACATTTTGTCAGACTGAGATATTCTATATATTTTGGAAAGGAGTGTTTTTGAGGAAATTATGATAATGTTGAGGTTGATGGCCATAATGTTGAGTTTTGTTTGGATGGATGATTTAAGTTACAGAGAATTGCAAGAATTGTTTCCTCTCGACGTCGTACTTCTGGACCAAGTGGGAAAATGAAACCATGTTTAAGATGTGTGGTGCCTTTTTTAATCCTTGTGTAAAAATTAAGTGGCTTCTTGTCAATTGGAAAATTAGGGTTATTTCAGATGGGGCTAAATTGATATGCCGTCTGTGAAACAAGGATGGTGTTTTTATAGACTAGCTCAATAATTAATTTTTTTTAATGATTCCAACCCAACTCATCCTACCCTCAGCTGGTTCAAATCTGACACGCTCTGAGTGTTAACGCTGTGCGTGGGAGACACAGGCGTCATATGCGGCCTATGTGAACGGGGTATAAATCCTTATCTCGTAACTCATTATCTTTCCACTAAAATTCCTGCTTCTTTCCTTCCTCCATCAGTCGTTTACAGAAATGCTAGTAGTTTTTTGCCTTTCCACGGGATTTCCTGGGGACACTGGTCATTGATACCTGTTTCTTTTAGCTGTTTCCCCTTTGTTGAACTAACTCTTTGTGAATCTCGCTATGTTCGGGAATGGCTGGTTGTTGGTATTCAAATCCCAGATGCTGGATGCGGTGGAATGTGATGTTATTGACTGCCTTACTTTGAGCTGTGTGGTTATGATTCCTTCATTGATTTGTTTGGGGCGGCTGTGGCTCAGAGGCAGAGTGTGTCATCCCCTAATCGGAAGGTTGTTGGTTCAATCCCCAGCACCTGGTGCCACATGTCGAAGTATCTTTGAGTAAGATACTGAACCCCAAATTGCTCCCGATGCTGTGCATCGGTGTATGTGTTAGTTTCTGTTTGATAGACTTTGCCATCACTGAGTGAATGTGTGTGAAAAGGTGAATGTGGCACGTAGTGTAAAAGCGCTTTGAGTGGTCGGAAGACTAGAAAGGCGCTATACAAGTACAGGTCCATTTACCATTTACCGGTGAAAACTAAATTGTCTTTCATGCTGGGTGCTTATAAGTTGAGAATAGTCTCTTTCATGGCTTTGTTTTCAAAGATAAGAGAGATGAACCGGGTGTTCAGAGTGTTATAGTGATTTGTTTTCCCTCATGCGTTTGTCTATTTGGTCCTGACTGAATTCCAAGCTTTGGTGAAGTGCCTGGAATTCCCTGTGCAACATCAGTGAGTGTGATTATGTTGCCCACCTCTGTGCAGCATGGTGGCTTCAGAGATGTGGATGGTGTTGCACTGCAAAAACAGCCCTTTTACAAACCAAATATTATTAAAGATCAAAATGTATTTTATTAATCAAAACAAATCTGCCAATGGGGCAAGCCAATATTGCCTGGCAAGAATTCTTAAAATTTGTATAAAAATCTAGCTACTGAAAGACTGTAATGGGCCTTAAACTAGAAAATGTCAAAAATGTTAGCAAGTTCTGCTTAGTACAAGCAATGAAACTATATAATTTATTATAGACTTATTTAAGATAGACTTTTTCAACTTTATTCAGCTGAATTTAAGAATATGTCCCTAATAATAATAAAACAAATTTGAATAAGACACAATTTCTTTAAACAGCATAATAAAAATAAAGTGACTTTTTCGTAAAGGAAGGCACCAGAAGCATACTTATTTTTAACTTTTCTTATTGAAACAATGACTAAACAGCGGCTTCATTTCCAACACTGGGACTAGACTACTTTTTCTTAAACTGAGAAGTTGTGCAAAATAATGCCTCCTAAATTAAGGAAAATAATATTGTTCCTCTGCTGGCATATTATGCAAACCATTGTTGAACTTGTTAGCTCAGTATTAGCTGTGATATCTTAATAAGACTAAGTTTCTCAGAAACAAGGCTTTTTTGAAGTGTGTACCCGGGCTGGAGAGTTTTGTGGGGTTTGAAGTGACTGTTGAAGCACTTGTCTATATATTGTTCCAAGTGGTCCAGGTTTCTTGATGTTATACTTGTGGGTCGTCCCCTAATCAGAAGGTTGGTGGTTCGATCCCCGGCTCCTCCTGCCACATGTCGAAGTATCCTTGAGCAAGATACTGAACCCCTAATTGCTCCCGATGCTTCATGCTGCATCAGTGTGTGAATCTGAGCTAAACTCTGAAATAACTCTCAATGACAAGCAATACTGTCAATGGTGCAATGGCGCTTGTCTGTATGCATGCCATCTGTATGCTCAGTTGGGCATAGCAGGAGAACCGACTAGCCAAGTCCAGAAAAGCAATTGTCTTGTGGAGTTTTACACTGCTGCTTCAATCTCTGCACTGATATGACAACTTCTGACAATATTAGCATTTCAGTCGGTAACAGGGCGTTGTGCTGTTTGCAACGATCACAGATAATTTGCTATTTCTGGCTGTGTGTTAATTAACGTGACACATGCTGACAGGTTTCCGTCAAGGGTAAAATCTGAAAACGTGTCAGGCCTTGTCTTGAATTGCCTACAACCTTAATACCACCATTCAACGGCTCAATCTAGAGTCTGCACATCATGTACTAAAGATGAGTCCTTACTGCAGCCCAGAACCCCTTGCTGCATGTCATCTCCTCTCTCTTCACAATTCCTGTCTCGCAATGGGTGTTTTACCCAGTGTCTGTGAAAACAATAACTGAAAAATCAGTAGCTAATCTGTATGGAATAACCTTTTGTCATATTTTCTGAAACTGAAAATCTGATTTTTTTCCACAGATTATCTCTCATGTACTGCTGTCAGGATATAGTAAATTTTTCAGCAAAGGGTTTTTTTTGTAAAGTTACCTACTGCAGCTTTAAACACACAGGTCCATCTCAAGGAAAAACCTGTGGAGCACTAGTATGACTGTCTGACATCTGTGCTCTCATCTGGCAGCAGCTACCTGTGTCCGCTGAGGTCCTAGCCAGAAGAAACATAGCAACACTGGGGCTTCTGAGTTACTCCTTAGTAACAGAGGAACAGTGGCAGCGTGGTGCGCTTACACAGACTATCTTTCAAAAGGAGAACTGCTCTGCATTCCTCAAGTTCCCTCCTGCAAAACACTGAACTACCAACTCCTGGGCTGCTATTCTGCTGCTGACCCTGCAGACAAAAAAGTCAGGATCTCCCTGCATGAGTTAATAAAGAATTAAATTAAAATGGAAGGGCAGCAGTGAAAGGGTTTGCAATATTCTCCAGAGGCTGCTGCTCTGATTCACAACAAACGAACATACCTAATTACATATCTCAAATTCATGACCCTTTCACTCAACCTTTGCCTGGCTGTTGTGCACAGCCAGTGTGGCTTCTTAATAGCTGGGTCTATGTAAGGAGAAACAGAGGGCATCAAAGAGCAGACAGAGACTAAGAGGGGTGGTGAGATTTTGAAATTGAAGTCACAAATGCAAAGAAACGGAGGAAAGCAACTTTCTACATTGCAGTTTCTCTGTGAGACTGTGTCTAGTTGGCTGAATTGAACACTAGCCCAAAAAAACAGAACAACTGCAAAAGTGTGTGACTCTGACTGTATATGTCCTATCAGGGGAAAAAAGCCTGTCCATGAGTGATGCAGCAAAAGTGAGAGACACGGGGGAAAACACCCACGGCGAGCAAACTAGATTCACTGAGACAAGCCAATGGCAGTAAACACAACTTTAAGGCAAGCATAATGCCAGGGTTTACTGTGGGTCTTAGCACCATTCAAATGAATAATCTCTCAAATATTGCATAGAATTTGTAGCCCAGCAATGAGGTTGCCGTACTTTGTTGATTAAAAATCCATTGTACCGCATATCCCTTAGCATCCTAATGTGAGTGGGTGTATTTGAGATTAAGGCCTTAGCACCTGTAATTTTCTTTGTGCTAAGTGTTCCAATTTGAAGTACTCGTTGCAAGGACTTTTTACTAAAAAGGAAACTTTCTACAAATAAAACATTCCAAAGTAAGCTTGAAGGAAAAGCACAGCTTGTAAATTGCCTTTTTAACCCTTTAAGATTCCCCAGTCATATGAACCCCTACTTAACGTTGTTTACCAAAAATCTATTTCTTTCTGCCAGAGCGGAGTGTTTCTGGGGGCGTGGTTACTGCACAATAACACAACTTTATCGCTTATACAAAAGGCAAACTCCCCTAACTGCTTATGTAGCTTCCATTAGGAACAGCCTCCCAGTGAACACAATCTCTGAGACAGATGAAGGCCTGTCTGAAAACAGCAGTACCAAGGTGAGTTTCCAGATAGACTTGTTGAAGCAAACTGCCACTAATGGTAATGTTAGATGCTATTAGCTAGTCTAGCTAATATTAGCTGACTCAGGCCAGGAGCCAAAACCAGTAAAAACACAACTTGGTACTGGATTCCCAGTCGGTGAACTGTCGACATCGGATGCTGCATTTGGTAAATTTGCGCAAAATATCACTCTGTTTTCTGTTTCATGCAGACTTTAAAAGAGAGTAGCACTAAATTTCAAATGTATTCTTTCGTATGATGCATGAAACATTAATATTAAAAACATTCAGTCAAAGCTTAAAACAATGACAGAGCCCAATATTGCTGGCAACATTTAACACGTTTATAAATTTCAAAGCTGCGGTTTCAGTTTAATATTTATCCAAAGTGACACAGACAACTCTGAGACAACACAGGGGTGCTACAATTCCAACTACTCCACCAGTACAGACATGCACCATAATAGTTATGAAGAGAGAATGAAGTCCTAGATCATCATTTTTGAGGCTGTGGCCATTTGTCTGTCCTGAAAATGCTGCAGTAACAATAACTGTGACAGAGAATAATTGTCTCAATTATAACATTCAGGTGTGCCTCATATTAAAATATGGTGCCAGTAGCAGCTGTGACACACTCATCTCTTCTGCTGTGTTCTCTGTGGGGCTACACATCTATATGTCATCACCGGGAGAGACAAAACCTTTCTCTTTACTCTTTAAGTCTTTACTGCTCAATAAATACAGATCTCAATGTTCTACAGCATAGTAAGAGCAGACTTCAAAGCTGAGATTCAGTGGTAATCCCCTTAAAATGTATTAATTTGAAACTCCTGCAGATTGTGCGAACATGAGGATGAGAACGGGGAGCATTCCTGCTTCGCAGCACTGAAACCTGAGCAGCTCGACAGTGTAGGATCCACAACTAATGTCTTATGTGAAGCAACATGTTATACTACCAACGGCTTCACAAGCACAGAGGTGGCTGTCAGCTTTAAAACCAAAAGCCTGGTCTTCAAGCTGCATAAGGTTTAGGATTACCAACAGAAACAGCAGGATACACCAGTCAGATTTTAAGGGAAAGCAAAGTAGGGGATTGTACAAACATCCCAAATCTAGTCCTCATGTATTCTACTGAATATTGACTTTTGTTCAACATTTTGTGAGCTTGTACTATAATTTTTCTATCTTGTTTTGCTGTTTGTAAATACAGTATTCAAAGTTGGCCCTTTCTCCTTGGCACATAGAGAATGAATGAGGAGAGAGAGCAACGTTAGCAAGAACAAAGCAACAGTCAAATAAATAATAATTTACTGATTGTTTCACAGGTTAGGTCCTTACAAATAAACACAGTCACGCCTCTGCACAACCCTGCGGGAAAGTGCCACATTTCTAGATTTTGTATGAATGCAGCTGAAGCGCAGACTTGCATCTTGATATGCATCCACGACATAAGACAGAGAGAGATAGACAACGATGTAATCTGATCACTATGTTTTCATAGTCCCGACCTCAGACCCTGCATGCTGCCCAAAGGTTGACCAGAAAGTTCCTGCATACGAGAGCCTGCTAGTGGGTCATAAGTGATGAATGAGAGGGATCTATACATACAGCTTTTTGCTTTGTTTGGTTAGGTTCCAACTGGTATATTTTTATGTCTAACAATAAACTAGAAACCCAATTACAGGAAGATGAAACCAGGCTTTCCTCCCATTGCAGCCGAAGGTCAGCACTCTCAGTTCCTCCTACGTTAAATTCTGCCTTTCTCGACTCCAGGCAGGCAGCTCTTAGTAGCTTTGTACATCTAAATGCTTTATTTCCAGGTTGTTCCTGCTGTATATATTTCAGAAACGAGGAGACACATGTTTACACAGCTGAACCCTCCTCTCATCTAAATGTTAATTACCAATGCATCAAGGTGTGTTTATCATTCCTACTGTAGTTAGACAGCCACCTGAAAGCCATTTACCTCACTCTAGTAAAACAGCTGAGGATACAGCACAGTGCATTTTAATTTTTTTTCCCTTGACCTGTTTCTTTTAACTTTCCTTTATTTTAAGGAAATTTTACATTTCTAAGATTTGTTTTGCATTTGCACTCACACAGGGATAAAAACAACCACTTTGGCAACGCTTTCTTCCTCACAAAATGCTGCGTTAATTAACAAAAGTTTAGCTGCACCGTTTCCCACATTATCTCTTCCCATCTGGAAAACCCAAAAAGTAAGACAAGTAAGTAGTAAGTATTTCACAATGAAAGAAATGAGAAATTATTCATATTGCCTTCAGTGGCATATCCTAATTAAGAGAACATGAAGTTGCATTATAAGCTGTCGCTCAAAGCCGTGTAGGCTCATGCAAGCCAGTCTGCAGAGTCCAAAGCATCCTGGTTGTTAGGTGGCGGACACATTAGATGGAAGTGGTTTAACACAAACATGGTGATCTACAACTGTAGCGCTTTCATCAAGCATTAGTAACCTTCAGGGGAAAACACAAGATGAATGCTCGCTTTGTGAAGCCACCAATTAAAAGTAGCAAACAATGTCAACATGACCCACTTCCCTGTCTCCTCTGGTGCCCACGTTGTCAGCTACCACTCTCTCACAGAGGACAAAGTTTGCAACACACACTCCCCTCCCTGCCTGCACAGCATTTGTCCAAAACACAGCACTGTGCTCTCTGCCCCCAGGCATGTTTGTACCCTACCTACATATACACAATGCAACACTATCCTTTGGCATGCAAAGAAATGCCTCTCTGTCAAATACACTTGCTTTTAAGATTATTAGGACTCGTCCGCAAACTGACAACCTGCTTGTGAAATATTGCAGGATAAAAGCTGGAGAAAGTCACAGAGCAGATGTCGTGTTGTGAAATCTAATTATCCTGAAAAGAGTGGCCTGGTGTCTTTTTTAAAATGCTTTTCAGCCTATCTGCATCAGATTAATTTGAAGTTTCTCATGGCAAAAATAATAAAGCAGCTAATGACTGAGTTCACTTATTTTAAGTGGTAGCTTGCATAGCTTCATATTTAACTTACAACATAACCTGGCTGACCTTAACCTCTCAGGAATGCATGTCAAACAACAAGTCAAATGCTTGCATCTCAAATATCAGCCTACTCATGTTCGTAAATATTCAAGTCTGTGTTTAACTTAGAGGAAACCTAGTATATTCTGTTTGGCAATTCATATGCATCTGAGATAATGAACTTTTAAAGCTAGAGTAGGTCATTGTTATAGAAAAAAAATTCTCGTCATATTTGCTGAAACCTTCACTATAACCTGACAGTAGTACATGAGACCAATAATCTGTGAAAAAATCAGGTTCCTCTGGTTTGTTCTAGCACTCTTGCAAATATGACAAAAAGTTATTTTTCCACTGTATTCAATAGTGATCACTCCATTGTACAGAGTGTGAACAACTTGTTTCATAGATTGGAGTTTCATGGACTTTGGTGGGCTATCTTTCATCTGTCTTGTGTTAACTGGATAAATAGCTGGTTAAATGGTCTATAACAGTGGACCAGGCTTTTTTATTCCCATAAATGCATCCAGGATGCTTCTTCAGTAGAGTGATCCTGAGACCTGCAGGTCTTCATCAACTCATAGATTCAGAGCCTGAATGCAGCACCATTGTCTGCAATGTTCCCATTTTGTTAGCAGCTTCCGAGTTAATTTCCCTGTGAGGTGGGGCACACGGCTCAATAGCCAATTGTATTCAAAGGCATATGAAATCTCCAGGGAGGGCAACATTGCTGAATGTTTTTCCTGCAGACCTCCTTCAACTCACTGATAATAGAGCTTTTTCTCCTTTTTTGTTCCTTTTAGGGGCCACTCTCAGCTGCAACCGGCTAATTGACATCCAAGGCTGCAATAATGACCACTGGTTATGGGAGCCCAAGCCCAGTTAAGACTCATTTTATGGCTATTGATTTTATGTTTTCAGTAAGTTTTAACAGGATCCTGAGAGGTTTTTCACCATTCAGTTCAACAAAAGCTAGCCCTCTACGAGAGAGTGCTCAGTCTGAAATAAAGAAGGAGTCTTATAAATATCTGACTTCAGTGTTGCGACTTTCTCACTAGATATAGATAGATATAACTTTTTTAGACCATCTTGGTGACTTTCTAAAAAGCAACAAATTCAGCAACTTATTCAGACAACCAGGGAGATGGCGAGAAAAATACTCAAATATATTATATTGTAATTAATCCCTATGAATGCTGAAAGGCTATGCTGTCAACAATGCTAGGGTCTCTCCCTCTCCTCTTGGGCTATGCTAACAGGCCGCAGTAAATGAGGGCAGGCAGGTTAAAGCAGAGACGTTTCTCTCTCTCTATCTATATTGATATCTGGATTAGTGTAAGGCATGTAAATATGTAGTTTGTTTGATCTTGTAAATATATAAATAGTTTTACTTCAAACATAGAATGTCCCTGTAGTGAGTTTGTGGTTATAGGGCTTAAGGTGATCTTTCCCTCACTGCAACCGAAACAACCACTAAGCTGTTTAAGCTGTTGTTTGACACATCTGTCGGAGCTTGGAGGAGGATACTATGTCTCAAAAACAGTTCTTCAATTAATATATCAATCTCACATTTCGATGGCGGATAAAAATCATTACTGGTGCACATGGGGGAGGGGGAGAGGAATCCTCTCTAGATTAAATTCAGAACACACTGCTGGACTCCCATCAACAACAGTCAATAAATCCGAATGCATGATAACACAAAATACTTAACTGCTTTCACTCACTGCTGCCTCATTCCGTCAGCATTTCCCCACAGAGCTTCTTGGCAAGGTGAATTTTAGTTTTCCTGCACATTAAACAAAGCTGCAACTCTCCCACTGAGATATGGACAAACACATTGTTTTGATGCAGTCACATTTGCTTGGAACTATCAAATGACCACCAAAACATCATTACTAGATGGAAACAACCTGACACTCCCTGTGACTTGAAGTGCAACGTGCATGAGTCATGCTGCCTCATGTGATTGCCTCAAGTGTGTGTATTGGTGTGGGTTTATCCATGATGTCATTTAGTTTCACTTTCGTTCACTTGTTTCAGCGACTGTTGCTGGTTGTTCCTTGACATTTCGGTCTGTAAAGTGCTTTTTATAGGGGGAGTTGTTGAAAACTGAGAAGGGGAAAGCCCACTGTACTGCCAAACACACCAGCTAGCAGTGTGATGTGTGGCCCCAACATTAGACGCACTTCTCACCTTGACGAAAGAGACCAGGAGGTCTAATCCCCACTGAGAATATCAGATATTTTCAAGATGGACAGCTTCTGGTTTTCCTTCTTTCATTAGTCTCGCTTTGCTCTGTGCAGCAGTTTGGCAGGTTTTTCCTGTTAAAGCTATAATATGTAACAATGCAATGTCTATAAATAGTTGAGTTGTATTCTTAACATTATTCCAGATTTCCCAACAATGTTCAAACCCAGAGAAATACATAACTGTATTCCATTAACGGTGCATTTCTTACTTGCCTTAGATTGCTTTAACTTCTGGGCAAACACAGGATGCATCGGATACGTCAAGAGAGTAAGAAAGGAAGTAACTGAGCGTGACTACGCGTCAAGAAATTACATACTGTACAGTTAAAGGTGCAATGTGGCAGATTTCTTAGCAAACACATACCTACTGCCTAAACACAAAGAGCAGCCACAGCTGGCCAGGCTGGCAAGCATGATGGCTCTGTGCAGTTTACTGATACCTGATACCTTACTGTTGTAGGGAGCTATAAATACACTACCTCCTGGGTACCAGATCCTCTCGCTGCTAACTGACCCTTCTTAAGCCCCACCCTTTTTGGGTCTGTGCTACAATAATAATTAGGTAAGCCTCGCTCAAAACCTCAAGTAAAATTTCTCCTTTCCTGTACTTAGAAATGCTACGTGCTAGGCTAGTTTGAAAAGAAAAGACAATCACATTTAAAGATGATTTCAGGATAAAAGTAATATATAGCCTGTATAGTCACATCTTAAAATAGCTCATGATAGCAAAACTGTTAGCTAACTAATTATTTATGTAAATTAGCTAGCATTTTGTTACCATTAGATTTCAGATGTAACTTAAGATGTGTCTTAAGATGCACTTTTATCTTTAGCATAGCATATCTAAGTACAGGAAAGGATAAAGATGACTGAGGTTCTGACCGAGGCTCACTCGCGGTCAATTGAGGATGTAAAGATGCAGTTAAGTTAAGATGTGACAATATCGAAGTATTTAAACAGGATCTCTTTTAAAATGACTATTTGAGTTTCACTGCAGAAGCATCTTGCTCGCTGATGTATTCTGCAGTAGTGAGAGGACGAATTATTAAAGACATTGGCATATCAGCCACCATGTGTGTCTTGCGGATCATTATTATGTTTATTTATGACAGTATGTTTGCAAATTTACATGTGAATGAGGGGAAAACAAATGAATGAATTAAATGGAGCCATATTTTGCCTTTCAAGGCTGCTGACTGGAGCGTTAATCCATCTCAAGTGAGGAAATCAGGCCCTCTGGGAAGGAAACCAATGCATTACCCCTATTGTAGACTTAACGCCAGAACCACATTTTACCGTCAACATTTATTTCCACATTTAAATGATTGGTGATATTATCATCATGACATCCCAGGCTGTTCATGATGTCATTGCCGCTGACATTCCTAAATGTCAGCCTTTCAGCATTTAAATAAAACACCAATGCATTTAGCTAGCCCACTATGTCACTCATAGTCTGAAAAAGATTTCATCAGCAGCTCATGGGAGGGGGAATTTTTCTTGTAGACTATAACCCCCTTTCACATGACAATAGCAAGTTATGGGACATTTATGTGAAGTGTCTGAGCAGCAGCAGGGGTTAGGAGGGAGCTTTCTGAATAACAGATCAAACTGAAGCCACCGATTTAGATGGGGCTTCAAACAGACTGTGACCTTTCAGAAATCAGCTACTTTGGATGTTGGATGAAGGCAGTTGTAGGTAGCTGGCCCCACCCCACCGCCTTCTTGTCTTCACATATTCACCTCTCACCCCTCCCCTCCCTAACCACCACAGACCCCCACCAAGGTATTTTCCCTCCAGAAAAAGACGAGACATTTAACATGTCAGGGCAGATGGGGATAGCATTTCTAACCGTCCCGTCCCCCAAGCTAAAGCAATATAAAATGCAACTGCATACCACAGCCATTACCACGATTATGAGCACTATTAACCTGCTCTTTGTGTTTTCTTTCAAAAAAGAGGAGGTTTGGTTTACTAAGCATTTGGTACTAAGGTCCATTTCAGAGTATGTGTGGAATATAATTACAGCCGGGCTGGAACCTGTGCTCAAAAAGGATCAAAGATCGATACCAAAGGACCAGATACTATTATATAATAATACTAATAATGGGGGTTGAGTACTCTGTGAATGGTCCGTTAACTCAAATGGAAATTGTAAAATTTAAGTAATGCTATTGGAATAAGATGAGACACCGTGCCATTGGGAGGATTAATTGTTTATCTGGCAATACACCAATTTGGTAGATATGTAGAGTTAGTTATTAACTGGTTGGTAATAGATATTTGGCAAGTAAAAGGGCTTCTAAATTCAGGATCTAGACCAACAGGAAATAAAAAGTTCTGCCTCACTGGGTTAGTTTCTGTTCACTAGCATTCACTTCCCCCTGTGCTTATTCCATTTGTCAATGATCCGAAAAGCAGAAATATGCCCATGTTTTTTGTTATAAGACAGCTCTACTGTTGTACTGAATAGTCAAATCTGAGCAATTTGCAGTTTTAGCCAAGATAAAGTTACAGACTCCTGTTTATTCCAGATTATAAAACAGGAAAATGAAAGAAAATACAGTAGACTTGTGCTGTCTGCCTGAGGTTAGTGGAACAAAAGCCATCTTAAAAAGGGGACATGACTTCAGGTCTCTAGTATCGCCTTATGTTCAGGCCATAAAAAGCAAGGGGTGCATTGGTGTTGCTTCAGGTACCAGCCATGAGACATGAAATATGATCCAGGAAGGATTTGCTGACAATGCGAGAATTGGTTATTTCCATTCAGGCCCGGTGGATTTTAGGAGCACTAGGAGGAGCCAGAGGAACCAGATTTTTTCACAGATTATCTGTCTCATGAACAACTGTCAGGATATAGTGAACGTTTCAGCAAATATGACAAAAAGTTATTTTATAAAAGTTACCTACTGCTGCTTTAAGTTACATCAGGTACATTACGTAACTTTACCTTGAAGCGGAGGGGTTCTGACCAATGAATGAGGGTGTTTTTCACATAGTGCTAATGACTCAATAATACATCTTAATGTTAGAGCCTCCTTCCCATCATAATGGTCATAACTACATGAGCATGTCAATGTGTGTGTGACCACCTTTTACATTGTTAACAGCCCCATGGCAAATGCTACGCTATTTTATGGCAAACCGTGGAACTTATGTATACGAACATTGTATATATATTAAAGCATTTTTTAAAGTGAACTACTGCAAAGCTAAAATGCTTGCTAACATAACAGGGAATTGTGATAGTGCTCTTTATTCACCCACATTACACACCTTCTCATAACAAGCCATTCTCTGCCACTAATGATGACTTTTCTAGACAGTGTTAACCTATACTTTTCTTTTATTAACAGCCCACACTTTGCTGTATCCCCTCACATCTGCACTGGCAGCTTACCACTCTAAAGTCACCCTGAAAAGCCTCCCATGGCTTCAGACTTCTAAGTCTGAAAGTCCCTTTGAAAGAATTCCCCCTTTGATGTGAGGAATGCTACAGATCAAGCTGGAAACTGACTTCTGCTATCTACTGTGCTCCTACTATCTGTCATTATGTGGAGGATAAATATGGATTCCATCATGAACGTAATGTGAAGAGAAGAAAAAAACTTCCCTCCCCAGTGGAGCCACTGATCCAGATACAGAACAGATAGCATCAAGAGATGGAGATGGTGCCCCTGGCTGAGTGTCAACCACCAATGACCCCCTCCCACTACACACACACACCCACTCAGCCACCAGTGAGACAGCCTTCCCGCCCTCCAGCGACTCTGACGAAGAGCAGCTCTGTGAACAGCGAAAGATGGCCAGTGACACAGACACAAGTCAAAGATAAGAGCTGGGGGGTAAAAGAAATTCTGATTTATCCTGTGTAAGTGACACAAGACAGTGTCAGTGATGCCAGCAGTGGTGATAGTTTAGTAAGTGTTTGAACTATTTCAAAGCCCATGCCTTGTTTTCTCACCAAGAAAATCCATTCACCATCAGCCTCTGAGACATACACAGAAAGGCTAAACCACTGATTCCCAAAACAGGAAACTCCAGGGGCCTTTTTAAATGTTCCTGGTTTTATCCTTTAGCATGATGAATATTCAAAGTCTTTATGAATGGCCTACTCTCATTACAATATTCCACACAAGCAGAAACAGTGCCTTCCTTTCAAATACTAATCAACAGCATTTAGAAAGACATGGTAAAATGTTATTAGTCTAAATGTGTATCTAGGCCTTATTTCAAACATCCTTGTGGTACTATATTTTGTGATTGACATAACGCGTCCCCGAGCCCCTAACCTTAACCCAGGGCTACCCAAAGTGGGGCCCCAAGTTGCCAACCAACTAACGTTTGATTTTGTCTGCCAGATGTTTGTAGAGAAAAACATTTATAATAATTTAAACAAATTACAATATATGTCGCTGTTTATGCTTTTTTTATGAGGTAAAACGCTCTAAGTTCCTAATAATAATAATAATAATAGCATAGCATAATCTTAGCATGGTGGGCAGTGACACTTTGCACAGGAAATCAGTCAATAAAGGGAACTTGGGATCTTAGTGCATTTTGTATCTCAATAAAACAACACAATAGGGGTTTTTTGGGGTCGATGGCCCTCCAAGGGAGTAAATTTGGGCACCCCTGACATAACCCACTCCTAACCCTAAAACCAAGTCTTAACCCTCAGCTTTGTGGGGACCAAAATTCTGGACCCCACAGGTTTTAAAATATATTTCTAGTGGACACCAAGAAAAGAGTAAAACAAGTTTACCCAATAGTAAACACACACATACACCACACACACAAACAGAAGCTCAGATTACCACTGAATTTAAACAACCGCATCCCTAATTACAAACAAATGATCTGTTTGCAGCGACCAGGGGGGAGGTGGTTGTGAGGAAGGGGGGTTGTTTGTTTGGGCAGGGGGCTGGCTTTATTAAAAGTAATTGCCATGGAGGCTCGTGGAGGGTACAGGCCGAAGTATGCTTGCCGCTTGAGACCTGGATTTTGGCCCGCTCGCGCGAGGTCGCGCACCACTCTTTTTTTTTCAGCTGAGCGCGCCAAACAGGAAGCTTTCAGAGCAAGTGCGCCTCTACAGGCATCTGTACGATCCTTCAATGAAGGAACACAGACCCTCTGAGCCACAGCCGCCCATTTATTAAACACTTATTAGCCTACAGATGCTACATTGTGTATGCCCCCTTGTTATTTATCTGTACAGACAGATAATTGTATAAAGTGATCCCTAAATATATTCGAAAATTATAAATTCCTCCAAATCACTCGTTTTACACAAACTTCCTGCATTTAGACAGTTCAATGTTTGGGTTGATTATACAGTTTTGAATATAATATGAAATGTCTAGGAAATATGTCACTTACTCAGGGGCTGTCAGTTTACTCAATGATAGAATAGGGGAAGGTTGGGAACCACTGCATATGCGTCACAATGACGTTAATATGAGGGTACAAAGAGGATGAAGTTACTCTTTCTCTTCATAATTTTAATACAATTAAAAAGGAAAGTGGTTTCATGTTTTATTTAGAGGGAATCCTTCGCAAGCACTGATGGATTTTCCACAGTCTCACGGACGGGTGAGTGGGGCGGCTGTGGTGCATCCCCTAATCAGAAGGTTGTTGGTTCGATCCCCGGCTCCTCCTGCCACATGTCGAAGTATCCTTGAGCAAGATACTAAACCCAAAATTGGTCCCAATGCTACGCATCGGTGTGTGAATGTGTATGAATGAGTTAGTTTCTGTTCGATGGACTTTGCCATCGCTGTGTGACTATGACTAAGAGTTCTGTTGAGAGCAGGAACTTCAGGTGTAAGTTGCTTCAGGTATTAACATTGAGGCTAATATAGCTACAGTAGACTGTAATGTAATAGCCACACGGCCTGTTCTCAGAGGTGTATTACTACATTATTACCGACGCTTCCTCTTACCTTGGAGAAGCGTCCCGGCGCTCGCGAAAGCCAACAACAGGAAAGCAGCCGAATCCATCCTGATAAAGTGTGTGTCCGGGGAGAGCAGAGGTCTCTGTCGAGCTTCGACGAATGAGGAGCTGAAGTCCGTGTGAGCAGCTCTAATACGGCCAGCGGATATGTCACTCTTTCTGGTCGGAGAGCTGTGGAAAGTCCGCAACACACCAGACTGAGTCTCTGAGTGAGCGACTGCAGGTGAAACTGAGGGACTGAGCGGGAAAGGAGGAGGAGGAGGAGGAGGAAGCTCTGTTGCCTTGAGGTGTAGTCGGAAATAAGGAAACTCCCAGATTGACAGGTCAGAAAAACAGCCTGACGTTACTGTTGCGGAAGTGTTGAGGTCTGAGGCGTTCATAAAACAATAAAATAGACGTAAAGTAGATTAGCCCAAAAAATATCACATCACAACAGCTAACCCAAAGCCTAACGTCCACCATTGAACTGACATTCCCGTAACAATATTATAATGCCATTTTCACATCTAGGGAATGTTTCCAGAACCTTCTAGTAATGTACTAATAACGTGTACATCAGAAAAACTTGCCAATGTAACATTTAGGGATTGTTAAGGGGACACATTCAGGTAACAATGTAATAGCCTAATAATGTTGGTTTTACATGAGAAAAACTTGCAGTTTTAATATCTAGGAAATGTTCAAGTAAACTTCCAGTGGAAGGGGAAGATTAACTGATGATGTTATTGGCTGAGGTGAAAAGTGGTTTTAGGCTAACAGCTAACGTAAAGTTGATAAAGCTAGGGGGAAATCACATCACAAAACCGTTAACACATAGTCTAACTTTCACCTTCCCTTCCCGTTTTTCTTCAGAAAAAACTTTTCATATCTAGGAAATGTTAAGGTATTTATTGAACAGTTATTAGCCTACAGATGCTACACTGTGTATTTCCCCCTTGGTATTTCTTTGTAACACTGCAGACTTCCAGGTAAGACATGTATCACAGCTGTGACACATTCTGTTACCTGACCACATGCAGGTCCTGTCTGGCTTCTGAAAACTCAGAAAAATTTACGAGGGGCACCCGAAGGCAGCATTTCTTCCCTTTTTCACTCCACCTTCAAGCCAGCCTTTTTTTATGACATGACAATTAACTATTATTAAAAAAAGAACCCATGAGATTCATTTTCAGAAACTGTAGGGACACTCTAAACCTGTCCACAGGGGTTTTCCCACAAATCTAATTCCTATAATACCAGAGTACTGAAACATCTTGTACTTCACTGGTATTAATGAGACTCCCTAAATCTTATCTTTCCTTTACATGGATAAAAAAACACTGGGCCATAAACAGGAATGGGTTTTTAATGATATCATATAAAATATATTTCATGCATTATGAGGTTTCTGTAAATAAGCTACCACTGAACCACTGTAGGGTGACTTGTTTGAAGAATATTATAGAAATAATGTAGGGGTTTTTATTTATTATGGGAAGCAGATGAAAACATTGGTATCATACATAGTTCAGTAGTTCCCAACCTTTCTTTCTTAAGGGACACATTTTCTATCATGATGACCCATGACTATGTGACATATTTTATGGATATTTCATATTATATTCAGTGAATCACAATAACAGTAGACAACAAGTGATAAACTGTACAATGAACCCAAACAGTGAACACAATAACTGCAGGAATATTGTGTAAAATGAGAGATTTAAATGAATCTTGAGCTGATTATTTCCTGTGAATATTGATCAGAGAAATTTTCTTTTAGCATCTTTTATACAATTCTGACTATATTATGTTTATATTTTTTACTTTTAACAATCATACATTCTTAATAGGGTTCTTTTTTGACAAATCTAGTCTTCTCATTGTTCTATTAGTTCTTTGTTTTTTTCTAATGCAAGATGAGGCTGTTTATCAGAAAGTGAAAGCTCTGGGAATGTAGCTTTTGTTCATGTCTTATCCTGTTTATATTTTAAATAATCTAAACTTGAAAAATAACAATCGGTTTTCTTTACATGAATTAATGAAAGGCTAAGATATAGGCCTACTGTGCATCCTGGTGACCCGCAGTGAAGCTTTGGCGACCACTGGAGTGGGTCAGGTTGGGAAACAGTGCATTCGATAACATAGATGCCAGCCAAAGTGGACAGAAACTTTGAGAAAAAATTGTATTAGGCAATCAAAAACAGAAAATGTCACTGAAAGTAACTTGAACAAGTCTTGTTGATAAACTGATGGTGTGCATTCAGATCTAGATAATAAAATCAGTATCAACTGACTACAAACAAAGTCATTATGGCGCCTCCTAATGGACTGGCCTAAGGAATTCATGTAGAGTAGCACTGACTTAAACAAAAACTAAATAAAAATCTTTATTGATTATATTTACCTCGGAGCTGATTAAATGGTAAATGGATGTACTTGTATAGCGCCTTTCTAGTCTTCCGACCGCTCAAAGCGCTTTTACACTACATGCCACATTCACCTTTTCATGCAAAGCCCATCGAACATAAACTAATGCATTTATACACATTTACACATTGATGCATGGCATCAGTTCAGTATCGTGCTCAAGGATACTTCGACATGTGGCACCAGGAGCCGGAGATCGACCCACTCTGCCTCTGCGCCACAGCCGCCCTTAAATGCTGTGCTACGTTTATTTTTTATCATGTGCTAAAGCTCACAGTCAATAATGTATTATGACTGCAGCTTCCATGAGTTTTTTCCATTTTAGACTCCAGCAGCTGAGGTAGATTTAAATTCAATCTTATCGATGTTCAATGGAATTAATTTTCCACATGCTCCTCCACAACGTGAAAATAATGTTTATTGATTTCTGTATTTTGCTCGCATATTTCAAGGGGGGCCAAACGGTTAGTTTTACCACATGCCTGGAGCTGGTATGCATTCAGCACTTGCTCAAGGATACTTCAGCAGCGTGGGTTTTCACCGGCAGAATACCTGAACCCAACACATTCAGTTTAAAGAATGGCCCTCGAAAATAAAAAAGGAATGGTGCCACTGAAGTCACACACACAAGTGGAACACTGGATTAATTTGCAAACAGCAAAATGTGAAAAGAAATTTAGCAAATTCGTCTGATAGATAATAGTCTGACCTGGCTTTGGGTCTTAGCATTCAGAGTTGTCATGGTGAACATTTGAAAAAAATTTAAAATATCAGAAGCCCTACTAGTTAATACCAACATTCCTGCAGGCAGTGATGAGAGTTAGCAAAAGCTGTAAGCATACAACTCACTCTGCAGGAAATTCTACTGCATTTTTGTAAAGTTGTCATGTGATTGTCAAGTTGGTACGTGTAAGCCAAGTCATGTGCTCCCAGTTGGCTTAGACGCTCCATGCTCACACAGTATACCGTACATGCCTGAAGGTGTGGCCAAGATAGATGAGCCACTGGCACAGACCCCGGGATTGTTTAAAGGACAAGGCTGTTTGTTCATGTAAATCCCATGAAAAGCCTAAAATAAACATGTTTGTCTCACAATACTTATACTCAAACACAGCCTTTCTGTGGCTCTCAGCTTCAAGCCCACTGTTCCTACTAAAACTCACATACTGTATTTTAATGTCCTAAAACAGCTTTTTAGCACACGCTACTTAAAGTCCCCTTCCACTCAAAAATATGTGTTTGTCCTTGGATGTTGGATGTTTGATCTTAACTGTGCAGAATGGTGTCTGTGCAGAGTTTGACACTAGAAGGATGTTTTCACGTTCATTTGCCAAAAGTGGAACATTTCTTAGTTTCAGTTAAATAGGAGTAGAGGACTTTTTAAGGATTTGAATGTGGAAATAATTTGTTTTATGGTAAAAACATATCAGACACCTATTATTGTTCCAAGCTGATTATATGCATTTAGGGTTGGGCGATATGACCTAAAAATCAAATTTACAATTTTTTCACCCCACACCTGATTTATGAATTTACTCAATTTTGTCTGAAAAACAAACCACAAAAGACTCCATAGCTTTGGTGTTGTGAAACGCCACTGCATTTGTTATGTCTTATCTCTGAGGCCCCTAATTTTAATAGGATACTATAGGGAAATAATTATATGCATTCTGTGTAGATGTAGTGGATTGGGGCTTGTTTTGCAGAGTTCTTAGCAGCTGTGTATATTTGTATTGTATTGTATTACTTGATTAATCCCACAACGGGGAAATTCCCTTGTCACAGCAGCATTTTACGTGAAATAAATAAATACAGATATAAAAAAAGAACTATGGTAAAGTGGTAAATCTATGGTATGGTGGTAATTTGAAAAACAGAAACTACAACATTGATCAGGTGTTGTAGAGAATGACAGTGGCAGGGATGAAAGACCTGCGGAACCTTTCCTTCTCACACCGAGGGTGTAACATAACATATTAAATATAACTTTCAGATGAAGGTAAAATGTGACAAACAGCATTATAATGAAGTAATATCGCAATGTGATGTTGTTACTGTGTATTGTGCAGCCCTTCATCCATGTGTCTCTGACATGTGACAGGTGGAGGATCTTGCTCAGGATCAGATCCTCCAATGAACACAGGAAACAAACATCTGAAGTCCAAGCCTCTCTCTGTCCCAAATGAGACAGTCTAGCCTCACATGGACCAAAAGTATTTTTGCATTCAGTATTTATGGTTTTAGTCACTGAGATCAACTAAATTAGCATGCAACCTTTTGTCAAGCACTGCAAGGTTTTGGTCAATTTCCGGGCAGATTTCAGGCAGACTGCATGTCTCAGAGGAGTAGTTGCCCATTACAGACCTTTTTCATACTCATCAAAGTAGGAAAAGCTCAGGTGTTACTATTAAAACAGAATTATAAGGTGTCAGAAAATGAGTAGGTACCAAAAAGGCAGTAGAAACCAGTGTGGTACCTCCATATTGTAAACTGCTCCCTATTCAGTTTGTACAGGGGAGCTTATGAGGAGCAGCTGAGCGGGAAGGCAGCTGATAATGAGGGCCGTCTGGCTGTCAACAAGGGGACAGAAACTCACCAGGTACATCTACTGGACAGGTATCACTGGGGTTTTTCTCATCTCCATGTTTGCATCTTATTATTGCAGCTCCCTCTTGCTGCTCAGCCAAACATTAAGGAAACTGAAATGTCCATAATGATGGCACACTGATTAACTTCCAAGACAGCGAGGGACAGAGAATGTGGACAGAGTGCGGAGGAAGAGATTGTGAGGCTGAACAGAGAGGTTGGGATGAGATGGGGTGTCGCTGACAGCTAGAGATGGTACTGACGTGGTTTTACCCTCTACATGGCACCTGTACTTTCTACTTCTTACATTTTAAATAGTATGTTATTTATTAACACAGGATTTGTCCAATGTTATCAAGTCACAGACTCTACCACCATGACTCCCTGTCATTTAAGATTCTACATAAATACAGATAGATAGAACATTGTTATTATGTTGTACACTCGAACTGGAAATATTTGCCATTCTATATTTGATTTAATTGTATCATATCAAAAATGTACCTTTTTTGGTTTGTTGTTTCCTGGGGACCCCACTGTGAGACCATCTCTCTATATATATTTACACACAGTTTAGTGATTATCATTTTAAATGTAAACCCCCAGCAGTGTGCTTTAATTAAAAGGCTGAATTTCACATTCAGCACACACAGGGTGTGTTGGGAGTGTACGTGTATGTGTAATGAATATACTTTATTAGAGGCATAGTTGTTCACAAATTATATAAACTGACACAAACAAGAAATGATTAAAGCGCCTCCTGCTGGTTCATCTGAGGAAGTACTGTAAATGTGGGGACATGAAACACTTTTGTCCGAAGAAAATGGAAGAGTTAAGATATTCCAAGTCTTTACCAAATAATAATACTAATTATTTAACTCTTTCTGTTACTGTTTGTGTGTATGTGTTTGCATGTGTGTGTTTGTGTGTGCTAGAGAGAGAGAAAGACAAAGGCAGAGAAAGACACACACACAGAGAGACAGAGAGAGAGAGAGAGAGAGAGAGAGAGAGAGAGAGAGAGAGAGAGGTGTATTCTACTTTCAAGCCTCACTGCTGCCCACTTCTGCTTCAGGTTTGAAGTGATTCTTTTGTCATCCTTTATTAAACAATACTTCCAAGTCTCTCTCTCCCCTCTCCCTCCCTGTCTCTCTCTCCCTTCCTCTCTCTCTCTCTCTCTCTCTCTCTCTCTCTCTCTCTCTCTCTCTCTCCCAGT
>JAGRRF010011533.1:25409569-25420473 GCA_019097615.1 Morone chrysops | reverse complement strand
ACCACCTAGAGCCGAAGGGTCTGTCCGAGGTTTCTGCCTGTTAAAAGGCAGTTTTTCCTCGCTGCGTGTCATCCCCACTCTCTCTATCTATCTTTGCCAATGCCAATAAAGGCAATAAAAGGCAGAAAAAATAACTTTAAAAAACTGCAGGTTGAAATTGGTTACATGTGAGGGTTTACAGCTGGATTTTCTGATGACACTGAGTTGTATTGCTGACACTAAGGAATCATATCTATCTATCTATAACCTCTTTTAGTCTTCTTTTAGTTTGCACACCACCTGCCCTTATATGGTGTTTAGGGGGCGTCACCTATGTTAATCACAAACAACAGGCCACAAGCCTGCAATTTAAGATCCAGCGGGATTTGTCATTCAGTACACCTATGTAAGAGCAGATTTTGATGTTTTTTTGGTTCACCTGGAGCTGACTTCTCTTACTGTCTCTCTTAACAGAAAAATATCAGAGAAAGTGAAGAGAATGTTGCTGCATGAGGCCCAGTATATACCAATATGTATCTGCTGGAGGCATACCTTCCAGCTGCTCTGTGCTGCCCCCTGCTGCTGTGTGTCTGCAGCTCCTCCCATCTGCAGCAGCTCAGGAGCCACAGCTGCAGTTGAGTCTTCACTAAGCGAGGAGCGATAGTGAGAGGTGAGCTGACTGCTTTCTGACTTTACACTTGCTGTCTTTTCTGTAAATGATATACTTTACTCTGTGTGCTGCTGTTCTGTGAAGATGAAAAGCTGCAGTGCAGTTTGGGAGGCATGATCAGTGAAAGTCTCAACACAGGTACAAATCATTACTTTCTGATCCCAGTGAGCAGAGTGCAAATGTTACTGTAAGGTTATTATAAGAACTCAGTTTACCAAAGTCATGTTAAAACTCCAAATAGGAATGTGGTGATTTTAATCTGTAAACTAGCCTTTCAACTACCAGATTGTATTTCTTCAGTTTTCTATTTTCTAGATATGGCAGCCTAACAACCAATATGAAATTTAAATCCAGTTTAATTCAGATCGATCCCCAGTCAGCCTTGTTAGGCTGCCCTGGGCAGACAGTAAATCTGAACATGGTATGAACTGCAGCCCTCTTTCTGTATGATAAAGTTAGATTCAGAGCATAAACAAGACAACAAAAACATTTACTGTAGTTTTCTACTGTAATTAAAGCTCTTTTAAAAGTCTGATAAATATTAACCAGACGTCTGCCTGTATGTTTTTCTACCCAGATAGGGATTGCTGAAGAATGAATTGATTATTTTTAACAATTCTTTATATTACGTTAATGAATACTTATTGTACAATACAATAATTTCCCTCTGGGATTATTAAAGTATTTCTGATTCTGATTCTGATTCTGATTCAAACTGCAGCAGAAGGTGCTGGAGATTAACTGGCCTAAGTGGTTGAGGTCTGCTAGTGTGGTCACAATTCTTAGATCACTATTCTTTGCTTTCAGTCAGTGCAAAAGACAGCAAACAAAGATTTGCGTCAGCACTCCACCTTTGAAGATCTGAAAGCTGGAGCTACAGAGACAGGGGAGGCAGAGAGTTCATTTGAGGTCACTTCCAGGTCAAAATCTCACTTTTACATAATAAATTAGCTTCTTAAATCTCTTGAGTTTTCTCAAGGAAGTCTGGCAGCAATGAGGAAATAATTCAAATCACTGCAGCTACTACAACAAGGAAATTAGTCTTCTATTTTTCAGACTTTTAGAGAAGCAGGACATGCAGCATTCTTCCTTGTACAGAAAAAAGAACCTCATGCAGGAAAAGCAGTTTTTCTAGTCGAGACTGAGACGAGATTGCAACTTTCCTCACTTGGATAATGAATAAACAATGGGAGGCTGTTTCTATTTCTAAAACAAAGTCACAGTTATATAACTACTACTTCCTCCAGAGCAGCTGAATGGCAGGTTCTTTGGTGAGAGCATTTGGCTTATGTTCAATAGCATCAAACCAAATCAAGTGAACTTTCCTACAAATTTCCACAGTGGATGTGAGTGAAGATGGACATTGTTGGAACATGCAGACATTCCTCAGAAAGACTTTGCTGCGATAAAGAACCTGAAGCTGTCATCTCTGTAAAAAAGAGGAAAAACTATGGTTCACAATCATCAACAGAAGTATTTCTCCTTCTATCAGACAGACGTGCGTATCTTTGTCACATACACTGATAGAGTCTCTGATAGATACGGTGTGTTTGTGTTTGTGTGGCAGACAGAAGAATGAGGGACAGCATTAGTCAGTAGGAGGAAGGAGTGTTTCAAGTGGGAACAGCGTATGAGTATTACATGTCGAGACAAAGAGACTGGTTCTACCAAGCTGATTTGCTGACTTGCATATCAAGCCCTAAACTGATGCTGTGTACACTAATGGGGTGCGTCTATACATGCTTTTACCGCGGACGGAATGATTGAAAAAGATTTCATCAGGTAAAGTTTTTGCCACTGCATATCAAGACACACAATTAGTATATTTTAATATCTTCATATTTAAGACCAGACTAATAAAATCACTCCAACAGATCATAAAACACACATCAATCGAACTCCACAGAAACAAAATATATCTCACTAAAACTTCTCTTTATTTGTTTTTCCACTGTTCCGACAATCAACAATACTGGTTTGGTGTAAATTAATCCTAAATTCACTGAGCTAGATGAAAATAGCCACAAAACTAAAGCTAATCCTTGGGGACAAATGCACCCGTCAAAGTACGTCCACTAAAAGTACTTGTTTTTGTCACTGACGGGCTCAGATTGTTATTCTTATTTAAGTGTCCCTACAGAGATAGACCTTTTGTTTTTAGGACAAAAGGAGGGTAGGGAATGTTTCCATAAGTGTGTAATCACCTGAAAATAAGAATTATTGTGTTTTTGTGGCGTTGTCGGCCATATTGAACCTCCATGTTTCTACAATTACCCAGAACGGACAAACCAAACATTTGTTTCGCAGCCTTCATAGTTTCTCCTATATGCTTCAAAGAAGGGGTTGCAATCAGCAACTACACCCTAGATGCCACCAAATCCTACACAGAGGTCCTTTTTAATATCTTCATATTTAAGAAGCACCTGGTATGTGAAAGCTGTCAGTGTCGCGCTATCAATGTTAACATGAGTGATGAGGAGCTGCCACAACAAGGAAATAAATCTTCTATCTTTTAGCTGGGCTTGTACCCTTTTAGAGAAGCAGCATGTACACCATTCTTCTTTGTAAAGGCGAAGCACATTCATTGTCCAGGTCACAGTGCCAACAGGGTAAGCAAAGATGCATCTCCCTAGTTATTTCCTCCAGCTCCTCCTAGGATCCCAAAGACATTCCTAGGCCAGGTGCGATGTATAATTCCTTAAGTGTGTCCTTGATCTGCCCTGGGACTTCCAGTTGGACTTGACAGGAAGGGTTCCACAGGCAGATTTTTATTTCACATTTTAACAACAAAGCATCCAGGTGCTAAAGAAAACTCAGGTTTTTTTTTCACATTAAAAACAGATTTGAAAAAACATGTTATTCTTGGCTTCATACAGCTCAGTCTTTTCTCAGTCATTAAGTCTTTTATGTCGTTTTCATCATGTTACATTCGTTGTATGTGATACGCACTGGTCTTGATGTTGAGAAGGCGTTCAACGATGCAGAAAAATAATAATAATCAATCATTCCCCTCAAATGCATTTAAACTAAAGGAGCCTGTTTTGAAAATGTCAGAAGTAGAAAGAACAGATATTTGTGTAAAAAAGTAAAAAGTTATCAGAAGAATAAATACTCAAGTGAAATACATATACCTGAAAAAAATTACTTAAGTACAGTAACAAAGTACAAAGTATTAAGCAGAAAACTGGGACAGCAGGTAAAGGTGGAAAAATAATACCTGTATTCACTCAAAGTATTTACAAATGTTAAGATGGGTAACAAAGCCAAGCAAAGTGACAAATGAAAGATCATTTAAACTCAACAGAACTGCATCAGAAGTTAAACAAAGAGCTTAGTTGAAGAAATATAGTGGATGCTTCTCTTACTAAGAAGTCACTGCAGGATTATTTCATCCATGCTAGCCAGTCCAGAGTAAATTGCAGGAGAGAGAAGAGCAATACTCATCCTTAAAAGGTGTGGTCATAGATGAAGTGGCTCTTGAGAATAACCCCTCTGGCTGTAGCAGAATGGCACAGTCCAATTATCAAGCCTCATCTTCTTGGGCTGCTGTGATGCAGCAGATCAGTGTTTAGCCAGGAAGATAGTCAGCTACAAGACCCTGACAGGGAAGTTAATGAATATACTTTTATACTGAATTTAACTTGTGTTCACTCACTCTAGCAAAGTAGTGAAAAAAGTGGGCTTTAAAAAGTCTATTCTGATCTCAAACAAAGTAACTTAAAAACAGCACCATATGGTTTAATATCATCATATTTAAAAACTACTAAATATACAAAAGCTGTTAGTGTTGCATTTTCATCTGTGAGGTTCATTAAACTGCTCCCAATTAGGGTTTTTCATTACTGATTAATCAGCTAATTCCTTCTTTCAATAAATCACTTGAAATGGTGACAAATGCCCATCGCAATTTTTCAAATCCAAAGCTGACATATTCAAACAGACTCTCTCGGATTCTAATGTGAATCTCAGATAGAATTCCTCCTTGATTTTCTTTCAGATTAAAGTAGTCTAGAAAGTTTCAATCATGGCTGCAGAAAACAAGCCCAGCTGAAACAAAAACTATCCAAAACCAGCAAAGCTGCAGAAGAGTAACAAGGAGCGCCTTAATAACTGTCTCAGTCCAGTCATTTCATACGATAGATAAAGCACAGATCAGCGAGGTTGTGTAAACGGCTGACACTAACTTAACTTGTGCAAACAGAACAAGGCCACTGGGAGCTTCATGAAGAACTGCGTGAAGCAGTGATCATGTTCAACCGCTAGACACAAAGTCAGAGCAGTGGAAAGACGAGGACACAGCAGTCATCATGATTGATCTGAGTTTTCTGACGGAGGAGGAGCAGGAGACCATCCTGGCTGTGCTGAGAAGAGACGCCGAGCTGAAGAAGGCTGAGGAGCAGCGTGTCGAGTGAGTTCCCTCTCTAACTTTGACCTGTCATGGACCAGATTTCTTTTTTGCAAAAAAGTAGCAGTATGTAACATTTATAAAGATATGAAGATAGTTGATTGTTTGTCGTTTGAGTGATTGACTCTCATTCCAAAGTGTGTATTTGATGTCCTGGGAATGAGATTCAGCAATTCTTTATTGGCTCTGATTGGTTGTTTTCTTTGGGACACGGTGGATTCTTGCAAAAGCACTAGGAGTAGCCAGATGAACCTGATTTTTTTCAGAGATTATCTGTCTCATGTCCTACTGTCAGGATACAGTGAAAGTTTCCACGAATATGACAAATCTATTTCTATAAAGGTTACCTACTGCAGCTTTAATGTTTTGAATAATAGAGAAGTGCATATACATTTCCCATTTGTGTGTCTGCATTCAGGAACCTACACAAGACTGCAAGTGACAGGGGCCAGCTGAGGTACATGACTGGCGAATGGTTCTACGAGACCAAGCAGCTTCGCCATCAGGACCGCATCCACGGCTCCGACATCATCAGGGCCTCCATGAGACACACACATAAACCACTGACTATACGTGAGTCTACTATATACTGCATTGCTATTGTCTTTTTCTTTTTTTTTTAAAATGAGCGTGATACCTCAAAGGGACAGTTCACCCCAAAATCTAAAATGTGGTCATTAACAGATTATTCAATTAACAGCATTTGGCACAAACTAGGGTGGTCTTGGTTCAAGATCCCCTCCAGATATTTTTTCAGTTCACTTACCTTAATACAAATTCTTAAAATCCTTCTCCCTCAATTCAAATGTTTGTGTCAAATACATCATTGTGCACAGTGTAGGTCAATCATTTGATAGCTCTCCTTGTAGTTTTCCAGATACAGCCATTTCTGTATTATACTATGTTTAGTATTTATTAATTTTATCCCATAGATCTATATTGTAACAGTCCCAAATGATCTGAAAGCAGTTTAGTGTGTGTTCAGTCTCTCTAACTGGGATACTCTCAAGTGAATGGACTAGTATCTCGGTAGATAACACCACAGTTGTGCAGTGGGTCGGCCCAGGAAGCTTCCAGTTAAATTCTGCTACTCAGGTGGCACTCGCCCTCTACATCTGGGTTTTTTTTGTACAACTCACACTGCAGTTCTTCCGTCATGTGACTCCAAAAGACCCCATTCTCTTGAACCCAACAAAATGTGTCAAAAGTGATTTCTCATGTCATTAAATTTCACGAGGCTGTGATAATCCTCAAGGTCAACAAAGGAAATGCTAGACAAAAAGGTCAGTGCAAGCAAAATAACAGGGTTACAAGGACTTCTTAAATCATTGTACATGAATGAGCAGAGGCTGTGCAGGGGTTCATCTTAACGAAAATCAGCACTATTGTAATTTTTTTAAATATATTTTTATGCCCTATTTATATTGGAATAAATCTTACAATAAGAAAGTAGAGTAAGCACCTACCTGAAACAGAAAATTAGACGATTAGTTGCCTCTAAAACGTCCAAGATAGCTGGATGATCTGTTCTACTGGTCAGGAGGGAGACTTATAAATACATCTGGGTTGTTTTAAAACACCCCATGAGGTAATTATAAGCTGTTTATGCTGTAATGACAGTAGCTGTGTCTGTGTGCTTTAGTGGAGCTCTCCCAGATACTGCCTGAGAAGCCCAGTTTTGTCAGCAGTGAGAATAAAGAAGTGTTCGTCCCCGCTGTTCTGTGCGGAGTCCTTCAGGAGCCTCACATGCAGCTCAGCAATGAAAGGTGAGTTTAGAGAACCAAAGCAGAAAGTAGGCTGCAAGTGGAAGTCAATTGTTTATCACATTAGTTTGGAATGTAAGTACATTTACTCAAGTACTGTATTTAGAGCTGTAGTAGGTAACTGTTATAAAAATAACTTTTTGTCATTTGCTTAAACTTTCACTATATCCTTTACCTGTGAATCCCCTGGCCTGGGAATGAGACTCAACAGTCAACTCTCTTTCTTGGCTCTGATTGGTTGTTTTTGTTCATTAGGAGCACTAGGAGGAGTCAGACGAACCTGATTTTTAGTTTTTTTTATTTATGTAAGTTATTTGTTTAAAAAAAAAACCTACTGCAGCTTTAATGGGAGACGAAAGAAGAACAAAGTAATTAAAATGACAACATGTAAGATGTTTAAAGGGGAAATGTCTGTTGACAAAAAGAGACCTATCACCAGACTTTAAACTGAAGAGTAGAATAACAGACAGATTGTAAATTGAAAGATTTTACCCAATGGTCTTTATACATTGCCTTTTGTTGTGGCACTTCGGCCATTGTTAGCAAGTTTATAACTCTGTTTTGGTTCATGTAAAACAAGTTAATGTTTAAAGAAAACTCCTGCCTGCTGCAGCTTTAAGTAATACTTTAGTGTGTACAAAAATGCTGTACACATTTAGAAAACAGTAACTTCACATAGTATGAACAAAACATATGGCCCGTTTAGTCTGTTATAAGTACTATCACATGCTGCACTAGTAGAGTAGATTATTTGGGTGTGATTGCTAATGAGTGGAGTTGTGAAAGCAGTAAATGGATACTTAGTAATTGGCCCCAGATTTCTCAGTAATCTTCTTACAAGGTCAGGTGTCACATGGTCATGTTTTCCACTGCTCCTGAGGGGTGAACCCTTACACATAAATGTTTTTCTTTCTTTTAAGGCTGTTTCAGTAACCCTTACCCACAGCAAACCTTCCAGTTTTATTCCTATCTATATTCTGAAGGTTTTCACAGAGGGGTTTGTTATATATCATTCATAGCCTGATTTATATTACATATTATTCCTGTCTTATGGCTGTTGACAGTATCATCTGATTTATGGAGTGATACAAATATTCAAATAGAATATTCAAAATAACATTGAGTCTAATATGTCAACAAAATGAAATCATTTTGAACCTGGCCTATTAAGATTTCTGTTCTGGGAATGTGTGCAAATAAGCACATTTTTAATTTAATTGAATTAATGCATGCATTTGCATATTTAACATTACAATTTTAGAAATCTTGTAATACAAAAACATTTCTTAATTTAAGTAAGTTGGGGAAGTTTCATGGTGATATCCAAGTGTACCCTATTTATCTATATAACTGATTATTTGCCCTGAAACATTTTTGTTGAAGTTTTGTTGCACCTTGCTCAATTGCATGATTTGCTGTGACAAAAACAACAGGCAGTGTTTGGGTAATGAGATTATTTTACTGCCCATTGACCAAATGGTGTTAATTGTATAGAAGGGAGTGTAATGCACTTACATGAGCATGTAGATTTTCCAAATCAAGATTAAATAATTTGATTGTGAAGTTGCACAGCCAATTTTCAGAAATTGTAAATTCATCTTGTAATCTGTTTATTCTAACAGTTATCAATACCAGAACCCTTTTGAAACACCACAAGATACACCTAAGCCAGTTTCACCAACAAAGGTAGGATCCTGTATGGAAAACAAAATAATTTAAAAACTGAGCGAGAGTCCACGCTTCTGTGTGTTGCAAGTGTTATATGTATCTATTTTATTGTGTTGAAGCAAAGAAAAAATCCATTCAATAGCGAGGACCCTGCAAGTCAAGGGAAGTACAGTCGGTTATTACACGGAGCAGTGGATCAATCCCGGACACCAAATGAGGGTGCGTCTTTATATGAACATCGGTTTTGCTACTTTAAATATGTATTATGACTGTAAGTGGATCCATTGTGATTTAATGATATATCATGTGTTATGTTTCAAACTGAGTGGACTGCTCAATGGACAAATTGTGAAAGCAGTTGCGGTACAAACCCATGTAAGTCTAATTCTAGCAGTCACTCAGACATCCAGGTGTGTGGGTCCTTACCGCTTCAGCTATTTCAGCATTTCCTTTTAACAACATGTGTGCATGAACATTGGTTGCATGGCAGTGGGGAGCATGTACTGGCTTGCCATTTCAAACAATTTTGTTATCTGATTTTAGTTCATTTTTGTTTTTGTTGCAATTCCAGAGAAGGCATTTTTACACAGTGTTACAGAAAATGTGCCAAATTACAATTCCACACAGGTCCTTGGTTGATTAACAGTGCTTGTTTAAATATATTTAATACCTCAAGAACCACATTCTTAAGGTCAAATAAGAGAGACAATGCTTTAATTGAATCAAAGTTCCAGAGCTGAAGTTTTAATGTTTAAGTGTGTTCTTTTCCAGTCACTATGAAATGAGCCAGAGAGCTCAGACCACAGATTTTCCCAAGGGTTGTAGTGAATGGAAGTCCAAATAAAAAAGGCTGCCAGACTAACCAGAGGATTACACAGAAATACATTCCAAAGCCTTAATCTGTACTGCATGACTTGTGGCTGCTGGAAATATTTCACAGGAGCTGTGAAAACAATGTTTCTGTGGGAGAAATTATAATCACAAATCACATATAGGTCAATTGGTTACCTGATAATCCATACTGAAGACTGTAACAGTTATGTATGTACATCAACCAAGGTGCATGTTGTACAAAACAAGCTCTTGAAATGTGTAGATCTTGAAAACTTGGAAAAACGGTGGCAGTTAAGTGAACTGCAACTCTATACACATCCTGGGTATCAGCCAAACATGACATACACTAGACTGAAGTCTGGAAAATCCATTACACATATTTAGTATAACTATTTGCAATGTTCCTGTATTTTATTTGGACCACTGACTCCATGCTTCTAGCTTGCTGTTTACAAATCACCTCATCAGCCAACACCATGAAGCAACCAACGTCAGACCCACACCGCACAGCCAACGGCCAACCACAGTTCAGCTTAGCTACAGTTAGCTAGCCTCGCATAGCTCTTGGCTAGTAGAAAGCAACCACTTTGTACATTACATAATTTATTATTGGCTAAAATCAACAAGTTAGTATGATGGATCACATGAGCTGGTGAAGTCATTTTTTTGCAAGCCGACATTAGCCAACTAACATATCCACTCAGGTAGTATTTTGTAAGTGAACAAACAAGCTATGGTTAGCCAACCAGTCATCTGCCTAAGTCATGCTAAATAACAGGGGGGGCAAATATGGCTCAGAGGTAGAGCGGATCATCCAACTCAGTCATCTGAAACATGACAAGGAACCACAGCTAGACTAGACTTTCCACCACTGATTGAAGACTGGAGTCTTATAATGTAGGAACTGGGACCCCAGAGTTGCCTTCAAGACAAAAACGCACAGCTTATGTGTTGTTGGTTAAATGGTTTTCATTTGTTTTTGTTTCTTTCAGGGCCTTTACCATCATCTGACAGCTGCATTTCTTTTGCTAGCAACCTTAAACAAGACCCTAATGATAGCCCAGTCAGCCAAAATGCATCTGTTCCCCTGTCACTGCCTGAAAACTCTTTTACTGAGGTAGACGTGTCAGGAGGTAGACAGGCTAACTTTGCTGCTCCGCGTGGCATCCTCAAGCACTTGTCTAATTCTAGCTCCTCCGACTCCCTGTTCTCTCACTTGGATCCACAGAGTCCAGTTAGCCTGCATTCTCCCACTGAGACCTGGCTAGACAGAAAGCAGGTGAGGTTCAGCTCAATGGTCAGTCTGAGCACAGTGGAGTGGCAGGATGGGAAGGAGCTGGGAGAGCACAGTTTGTTGGACTTCGACTCCATCGCTCTCTCTGAGATGGAAAATAATAGTGACCTTGAGAATACCGTCAGTGTCACTGTTAGCACAAATAGGCCTTTACACAGTCCACTGGATTCTCATGAACTCAGTTGCAAAAATGAGGCAAACCTCCAAGAACAACAAGTTGGTCAACACCAGGTCCTTGGTGGTAAGCGTTTTATTTAAAACCAGTGTGTCAACTAAACAGCCAATCACTAA
>JAGRRF010011533.1:25387811-25403628 GCA_019097615.1 Morone chrysops | reverse complement strand
TGTAGGTGAGGAGGAGGATTTTAAATTATATTCTGAATTTTACAGGGAGCCAGTGCAGAGAACCTAAAAAAAACAGAAAATACAGGAGAAATATGAACTTTTTTCCGAGGGCAGCCTGATAATGAGGAGTTGCAGTAATCCAGCTTAGAAGTAACAAATGCAGGCCTAGTTTTTCTGCATCCGTCTGTGACAGGATGTCTGATTTTTGAAATGTTATGTTCGTGAAAAAAGGCAATCCTAGAAGTTTGCTTTATGTGGGAGTTAAAGGACATATCCTGATCAAAGATAGATAAAGATCTATCTTTAGATAAAGAGTTTTGGAGATGTACAAGAACTTCAGTTTTGTTTGAGTTTCAGAAAATTGTAGGTCATCCAGGATTTTATGTCCTTAAGGCATGCTTATAATTTAGCTAACTGATTAATTTCATCAGGCTTGATTGATAAATATAACTGGGTATTATCTGTATAACAGTGAGAGTTAATGGAGTGATTCTTAATAATGTTGCCTAAAGGGAGCATATATAAAGTGAATAGAATTCACCCTTATGGAACTCTTTAATGTGCATGGAAGATTCATTATTAACATGTACAAACTGAGATTGATCTGATAAATAGGACTTGAATTAGGACTGAGCAAGCAGATGACCACCCACCTAGAGCCGAAGGGTCTGTCCGAGGTTTCTGCCTGTTAAAAGGCAGTTTTTAACCACCCACCTAGAGCCGAAGGGTCTGTCCGAGGTTTCTGCCTGTTAAAAGGCAGTTTTTCCGTGCCCCCACCCACCTAGAGCCGAAGGGTCTGTCCTAGGTTTCTGCCTGTTAAAAGGCAGTTTTTCCTTGATCTCTCTCTCTCGCTCTCTTTCTCTCTCTCTCTCTCTCTCTACCCCAACTGGTCAAGGCAGACGACCAATCTCTCTCTCTCTCTCTCTCTCTCTCTCTCTCTCCCAACTGGTCAAGGCAGATGACCACCCGTACTGGTCGAGACAGACGACCACCCACTAGAGCCGAAGGGTCTGTCCGAGGTTTCTGCCTGTTAGCCGAAGGGTCTGTCCGAGGTTTCTGCCTGTTAAAAGGCAGTTTTTCCTTGCCCCCGTTGCCTCTGTCTCTCTCTCTCTCTCTCTCTCCACCAACTGGTCAAGGCAGATGACCACCCACCTAGAGTGAAGGGTCTGTCCGAGGTTTCTGCCTGTTAAAAGGCAGTTTTTCCTTGCCCCCATTGCCAAGGCTCTCTCTCTCTCTCTCTCTCTCTCCCAACTGGTCAAGGCAGATGACCAACCACCTAGAGCCGTCTCTCTCACTCTCTCTACCCCAACTGGTCAAGGCAGATGACCACCCACCTAGAGCCGAAGGGCCTCTCTCTCTCTCTCTTTCCCCCAACTGGTCAAGGCAGATGACCACCCACCTAGAGCCGAAGGGTTGTCCGAGGTTTCTGCCTGTTAAAAGGCAGTTTTTCCTTGCCCCCGTTGCCAAGTGCTTGCTCGCTCTCTTTCCCCCCAACTGGTCAAGGCAGATGACCACCCACCTAGAGCCGAAGGGTCTGTCGCCCTCTCTCTCCCAACTGGTCAAGGCAGATGACCACCCACCTAGAGCCGAAGGGTCTGTCCGACTCCCTCCCAACTGGTCAAGGCAGATGACCACCCACCTAGAGCCGAAGGGTCTGTCCGAGGTTACTGCCTGTTAAAAGGCAGTTTTTCCTTGCCCCCGTTGCCAAGTGCTTGCTCATGGTGGTACTCTTTTCCCTTGCCCCACCTAGAGCCGAAGGGTCTGTCCGAGGTTTCTGCCTGTTAAAAGACAGTTTTTCCTTGCCCCCGTCGCCAAGTGGAAGGGTCTGTCCGAGGTTTCTGCCTGTTAAAGGCAGTTTTTCCTTGCCCCCGTTGCCAAGTGCTTGCTCGCTCTCTTTCCCCCCAACTGGTCAAGGCAGATGACCACCCACCTAGAGCCGAAGGGTCTGTCGCCCTCTCTCTCCCAACTGGTCAAGGCAGATGACCACCCACCTAGAGCCGAAGGGTCTGTCCGACTCCCTCCCAACTGGTCAAGGCAGATGACCACCCACCTAGAGCCGAAGGGTCTGTCCGAGGTTACTGCCTGTTAAAAGGCAGTTTTTCCTTGCCCCCGTTGCCAAGTGCTTGCTCATGGTGGTACTCGTTTTTCCTTGCCCCCGTTGCCAAGTGCTTGCTCATGGTGGTACTGTTGGGTCTCTGTAAATGTCGAAGGAGGTTCGGTCTAGACCTGCTCTATTTGAAAAGTGCCCTGAGATAACTTCTGTTGTGAATTGGCGCTATATAAATAAAATTGAATTGAATTGAATTACTAGATTTGAATAAAAAAAAGAGCTGCCATAAAATGTACTTAAAGCCCTTTCCAGTATTTTTGTTTTTCATTGTCCTACAGCTGACCGTTTAAGCTTCACTGTACAGAGGGGCGAAGCAAGACATAGTAAACATTTGGGGTTTAGAAAACTTTAGAAATTATTTGCATATTCAGATATTCTGGAAGTTTTAATGAGGTAGGAGCAGGATATGACATTTTAAGGATTCTAATGTTAAAATTACACTTTCTTTTCTAGAAAAAAACATACCAGACACATTATACTGTTCCAAACTGACATTTGTATTGTGTCTTAATACATTTTTGGAGGTGATCTTATAAAAAAGACAATTAAGTTTTTTGGTTTTTTTTACAAATGAATGTAGTCATTTTCCCTTTACACGAACAATTAGTTAAAAACAGAGCGAATGGTGTTTTCTCTTATCTGTGTTATTATGAATGAGCAGGTGAGTGGCAGCATGAGTAGCATTTACCCTGCAGACTTTGGGGACATTGAAGTCCAGGGGAGCCTCCAGTTTGCTGTGAACTACATTCAGAAGCTTGGAGAGTTTCATGTCTTTGTGGTGCACTGCAGGGATCTGGCAGTGGCAGACACCAAGAAAAACCGCTCTGACCCGTAAGTGCAATGTTATATTCTGTATGGTGATAATTGTGAAATAACAGTTTGAGAAAGGAACGAGGCTGAAACATGTTTCTTTTTCCAGGTATGTGAAATGTTACCTTCTTCCTGACCAAACAAAGCTGGGAAAGAGAAAAACCAATGTAAAGAAGAAGACGTTAAACCCCACCTACAATGAAATCCTCAGGGTAAGTATTCCATATTTAGTCTTTTACAGATTCCTTATTATATGTGTTGCATATTTTACACATTTTTGTTGCATTCCTCTCATTTCATAGTTTAAAATCATGATAGAGGTGTTGAAAACTCAGAATTTGAACATCTCTGTGTGGCACAACGATACTTTTGGGCGGAACAGCTTCCTGGGCGAGGTGGATTTGGATCTGTCAGAGTGGGACTTCAGCAACACACAGATAAATGAATATGCATTAAAACCCAGGGTAAAGACTTCAGTTCTCTACGCAGTCTGCATATTGTAGAAGCGATTTGATAGACTCACCTCAGCTCAAACTTTCAGGTCTTAGAACACACTTTGACATCTTCTCCCTCACGTCCGATGGACAGCAGAGGACAAATGAGAGTCGCCTTGAGGTTCCTGCCACAGACGTCCCACAGTGAGCTGATGACTCTTCAGTTTTTTATCTGTTTCTTTCTCTTAGTTTCATCACTCATGACACTGACTTACATCTGCAGGCAAGAGAACATCAAGGATGGAGACTGGTGAGGTGCAAATTTGGGTGAAAGACTGCAAGAATCTTCCTCCAGTCAGAGGAGTTGTTATCGACCCGTTTGTGAAATGGTAGGAACCAAAGGACTCAAAATTCCATAATAAACATTATGAAGTGATCATTACAAAATACATAACTTTCACTAACTGAAACAAAAAAAATATATTGTTGTATCACCACTAAGAGAGTTTATTACATCTTTCTTTTTTATTCCAGCAGTTTTTTTTCACTTTCATATAATTGCCAATCACAAAAGACTAAAAACAAAGTGACATTGAAATTAAATAAATTGATATAAACTGCTTGAATAATATCTTAATGAACTGCAATACACTTTAGTACACTTTCAGTAGCAGAATGACGTAACATTTCATAGTAATGAGTTTACTTTTTAAAATGTAAAAATAAGTGTATTATTTAACACTTATTATTAACTTTGTACACGTTGTGTTTCCATACCTGGCTAGTTTTTTGTCAGGTCAGTCCAAATGAATACATTTTCATTTTTATCTCCTTGCTTTCCTTCCCGATCAAGCACCGTACTTCCCGACACAAGCCGGAAAAGCCGGCAGAAGACGCGGGTGGTGAAGAGAACGGCCAACCCGATGTTCAACCACACCATGGTGTACGACGGCTTCCGATCGGATGACCTCAGAGAGGCCTGTGTGGAGATCACGGTGTGGGATCACGACCGGCTGAACAACCACTATATCGGCGGTCTGAGGCTCGGGCTGGGGACAGGTGAGAGTCCACTCCATTGTTACTATTTTAAACATGGTTCCACCTACAGTCTGAAAGCTTTTGATACGAGTTTGAACTCATTTCCCCCTGGAGTGTGATCTGAATTTGGATACACAGTTCATCTTTATTGTCCCATATGAGAAAATTATTTTTGCAGCAAGGTCGCATAAAAAAACTGTCCGGCATTGATAAAAGGAAATGATAAGCTTGGTGGCATACGATTCCAATGGGTTGCACAATTTGGAACTGGTTCTCAATTCCCATCTCTATGCCTGCAGTTCCACTTCTTACCCTGAAACAATCTCTGACAGAGCCGTGATTTTTTTACGAAGACAATTACCATAGCTTTGGGTTTTAGAAATGGTCACACTGAGAAAATGATTATTACACCATTGTGCAAGACCCATGTGATGAGTCATTTCATGACAATAATGACAATGACAATAACTGTGAATTTCAGAATGTGCCCATCCTTGTATGACTCTTACAGTCAGTACAGGGTGTAGAGAGGGAACAGTAGGGACAGGATAAGGCTCTGTGGGGAGCCTGTGGAGGACAAACAACCCACTGAGGTCTAGAATTGTGGGTACAATGTGTGATCTGAGTTTTGATATTCTGTCTGGATAATGAGCACACATTACATTTACACTACTGTTTACACATTGGTGTCCTCTGGAGATGGTATATTGTGTGCATTTATGTGATCCCTTTTTACTCTATACACTACAGTATAACATGCAGACTACATTTTAACACCAGGTGGAAAAAGTCTTTGTCTCTGCCTCATATTCAGAGCATTCAATTATTGTAACTTGCAGTTATTACCTTCATTTTGTGATTTCTGTGCCTTTCTGTGCAGGGAAGAGCTACGGGGTGGATGTGATTTGGATGGATTCAACAACAGATGAAGCAAATTTATGGCAAAGGATGTTACAGTCTGATGGTGAATGGGTGGAGGATGTTTTACCTCTGAGAATGTTGGTGATAGAAAAAAGCAAGTGAGATCGTATAAAATGCGCTGATGTGTGTGTGTGGAAACTTAAAGCTGCAGTAGCTCATTCTTATAAAAATATGTTATGTCATATTTGCTGAAACTTTCACTGTATCCTGACAGTAGTACACAAGATAAATAATCTGTGAAAATCAGGTTCCTCTCCGTCCTTCTAGTGCTCCTAATGGTATTTGCAAGAATCCACCGGGCCTGAAAACAACCAATTTAGAGCCAATAACGATAGTTGATTGTTGAGTCTTATTTTCAGGGTATCAACTACAGATTCTTTGGGACCGTGGAAATGAGACTCAACAATCAATTATCTTCAAGCCATCAACCAAAAGTGTCTATATATCTTTCTCGCCTCTGATTGGTTGTTTTTATCCAGGAAATTGGAAATTGATTCCTGCAAATGTCATTAGGAGCGCTAAAACTAGCCAGAAGAAACTGATTTTTTCACAGATTATTTATCTGTGTTACTGTTAGGATATAGTGAAAGTTTCAAGAAATATGACAAAACTTATTTTAATAATAATTACCTACTGCAGCTTTAATGGGAGCACATTGAGCTGAATCTACAACTGAATCTACTAACTGAAGCCTTATTGAGCAATGTGTATGTATCCGTATAACTGACGATCATTGTATGACAAATTAACACCCAAGGTTATATAGTCCAAACCACATGTTGAATTTTCTTCTCAGAATGTCAAGTATTTATAAAAGATGATACAAAATAGGGCAGAGGATGCAATCTAAGTTATAAAACGTACAAATTGTTTTGATCTGAAGATATATTTGATATGAGCACTGATGATTTGTATATAGTCCCGTTGTTCTATAATGTGATCACTGCATCAAGCAGTCCTATCTTCAATAAACAGGATATTAATGACTTGCAATGTTGGTTTCATGTCATTCATATTATAAAAGTTAATCAGGGAAATAGACATCATAGTTAAATTATTGGGAGCAATACTTATCTCAGAAGAAGCAATGAATGATCAGATTTCTTATAGTTTTCCACATCATTCAGCCTCGGTTATAGATATGTGTGCTGAGGTACTAATGTAGCACAACTCCTCAAATCAAGCCTGCCTGGACATGCTCAATTGTGATTCTCTTGGGAAAATAACAGCAAATCATGAGAAATATTCGTAAACGAAGATATAGGTAGGTTCTTAACACAGACATTGAGGCAAAGACAGAATCAGTGGCCTGTGGGAAACTTACAATGAAAGCTTTAAATAACCATTATAAGCATTACAAGATATTTATGTTTTAACACCTTTTTTGTACATTCAGATGAAGAAGAAATGTATTGTTTGGTATGGACATGAGCTCTGAAAAATAAGACTTTTTGCTTTAAACTTTACATTTTTAAAAATCAGTAAATACATTTAACTAGGTCACTTCTCACAAATGTACCTGTTATCACACAAGACAAAAATAACGTAACAAGATAAGGACAAAAGGACAGGAGTACGCAAATCAATATAAACTCTAGTAGGATCCATTCAGTGATTTAAATAATTAAATGGAGCCAATGCATTTAGGGAACTAAAGATATACATATGACAGAGCGTATTTAAAATCATATATAGTCCCACTCTTCTAGAGAACAATATTTTTTCCCATTTCACAGTGCGGTTTATGACAATCATTATTTCCAAAAGATATTGGCTTTGCAAAAATAATACTTTAAATATAAATATTTTACTTAAAAGAATAATTGTATTACTTATCTGAGAACTAAGTCATTAATCCGGAACCCACAAAATAATGTTCAAGTTAAATAACAATTTTGGTCAAAAGCAAATGGATTAAATAAAACTATGAAAAGAGTTTCCTGTCATATTCAGCAGCAACGATTACATGTTTGATTGTCTTTATTGGCCACTAGAGGCTGCTGTTGGGCTACAAATGACAACGACTCTTGAGAGGAATATCCCCAAGCCCCACTGCAACTCACTGTCAACTCAAGTCAGTATTATTTATGTAGTCCAATACCACAAATCACAGCTTTGCCGAATTTGCCTTTGGTTCTTTACAATTTATAACAGGCTCTATCCTCAAACCCTGGATTCAGATGAGGAACCCCCCCCCGAAAAAAAAAAATTTAACAGTCCAATAATGCATGATGTGTGTAAAGAATACAATTACAAATATGTAACGTTAGTATGGACAATCATGATGACAAAATGAAAAATTGTATACACATTATATAAAAAACACAGTATTTAGACTATTTGGAAGGAAAACATTGTTATAGCCACCAACATTTTTACCCAGTTATGGAAGTAAGAACAAACTAGAATGTTCACATTTCCTACAGTACATTTAATGCAGCAATATTTCAACTCTCACCTTTGCACAGGTCTAAATCGTTCTCATTGGCTGATCCGCCCTGATGCGACAAGAGATCCAAATATCTGATTGGTTGTCGCGTCCTGTCAATCGCGACGGGAACCAGCTAACCAGCGAGCAGCCTCTTGCGTTGCTAAGGTAAGTTAAACAGCTACATCGAGCTCACCGCATTTGACCAGGAAGTCAGGAGAGTTTTCCTTCAAAATAAGAGCATTGAACCACTTTGGGAAAATTAGTTATGTGGGGTGCAGTGGCGGTTCTATCTTGAATGACACCCTGGGCAAGACCCAGGGTCAGCACAGTCTCCACCTCCAACATTGCCAAAAGACAATGAACACAGTTCTGCACAAAATATGACAATATAAGTTATCAGAACTTAGAGAACCACAAGGACATCCATAAATATACACTATATACATAAATGTGCCAAAATATATACAGTCAGATATATAAAAAAGTAACAAGAGCAGAGAGCAACAATAATATTACAAATAATGTACAAATAATAATCTACAATCACCTTGGTGACCACATAATCGTTTTTGTATTACCAATTTTTGTTAGCCATTTCACACAATTCAGAAAAACAAAAATGTGCATGAACTATAGGCCTGTATTTATTATATTATGAATAAAATGTGCGTTATTTGGAAGAAAGTCGAGGTGTAACTGACTTACAGTGGATTCCCCGTTCCCCCCTTGTCCGTTCCTTAGGGAGACCCAGAGGTAAACTGTCTATATTCCATTTCTGATAATAGATCTTCTTAAATGTTACACACTGGAATTTTAATATCAATCGGCATGGAAAAGGAGACGAATATTGACATTATAGGCTTACCGCCTGTGTTTTTTTAATAACAAAAATGAATACATATTTTTTTATTATACATTAATAATATGTATATAAATAAAAATATATGAAAAATATATACATTTAGATAAATCATATATTATATCTGTTTTTCTATGGTTGAAATTGTGGTTCTACGCTATCAAAATGTATTGTGGACGATTGTATTATTTTGAAAGCTATAAACGGAGGTCTGATTTGGCATTGTGGCTAGCTTGTTCCTGGTACTTAAAACAGTTGGTGATGCTGTCAGTTCATATGGCGAACGCTGCCGTACAGTACCTGCTTAAAGAATAAAGCGATGTGGCAGCTTGAGCATAGCGCTGTCTTTCTATCAGGAGAAATTCCCGACGAATGCACAGTCACTGTTTAACGGAAAATGAAAATACATGGAGTCATTTGAGAGCCATGCGTTTTCTCCCACAGTTGGCAGGCAGGTATTTTCCTACAGCCAGGCGTCGCATTGGGAAAGCATCATTCCGTTTGGCACCGCCGCTGGCTGCTGATGTAGCATGAATGCTAGCTAACTTATGTTCATGTTTGTATTTATCCGTGGAAGCGACGTTAACAGGAAGCCTTAAAGGGGGGTTTAATTCCAGCACATGGGGAGCACATACACGTCCCTCCATAAGTCAGAACCTCCAGACAGAAACTCTGAGTGACTGTTTCGTGTCAGCAGACATTTCCTGAACCGCTGTGGGAACAAAACGCGGTGACAGTTCTTTTCAAACGTTAATTCGTTTGAAGTGCGGTGCGCCCTTTCCCTCTGCGTTTTGCCTTGTATGCAGGTCAAAAAAACTTCAGGTATGGAATGTCATGCAGGGTAAAATCATGTGGACCAGCACTTCAGACAGAGGACCGACCCAGGTCTGTCACCCTGGACCGATCAGAGAGTGTTAACCCGGGCCAGAACCTTCAAACCTGACAGCTCCAGCACCATGGGACACTAAACCAGCTTTTCTACATCGACTGCGAGGAGGACTTCACTGCTTCTGTCTCCAGTTGTGCATTGGAACCTAGTCATGACAGGGCACATCTGTCAGCTAAAGGATGTGGACAAGACAGAAGTAATACACAAGCTAACATGCACAATGTATTATAATCTGGAGTGCTTGGATGACTGTACATACGCATGTTGATGAGGCATTGCTGCAGGAGACCTTGGGATTACCTTTGGTACAGAGAAACCTGTGATCACATGATTTAATTGTGCTAAAATCAAATACTGTGGAATTAATCTTTTCCTCATTCATTTGTATGGACCCAGAGCCCCTGCAGACTCCCCCTCTGGTGGTCCATGGACCAAACTTTGAGAGCCACTGGATCAGTGAGCTCTTGTCAAAACCCTTTGTGTTGTCTGCTGTCGCACTAAGAAGGAGCTTTTTGACCATGCACTAAAGACTGAGCTGGAAGCCTTAGAAAGAGTCAAGTTTACACGGAGTCAGCCATGCCTATAAGGAAAAAAGGTGAGTTTCTGTGTGTGCCACAGGTATTGAGAGCTTCTGCTCCTCCAGCATCTTTGTAAATACCAAATGTGAACAACACTGCAATCAACGGTTTATAGTAACAGTATGAACTCAACCTTCTGGTTTCCATTAGCCTCAATATACATAGGCAATATGGCCAAAAGTATATGAACATGAGTCCAGATGGACAACAGTCTTTAGAGCCTGACTGATAGAAGAGGTCAGTACTGGTTTTAGAGGGGAAAAGTTCAGATTCCCCATATGACAGTCGGTATGTTGACTGTGCACCATTGTGAATCTGCAAAGGTACTCAGATGGCTGAATAGCTTTATTAAAGAATATTTAAGTTAAATAATGTAACACATTGTCAACCCACTGACATTGCTGAGAGCTGCTTCTTCTCCCTTACTCTGTGCCACTTGCCACACTGTTGAAAATCACAGCACATACTTTTGGATAAACCAGCAAACATTTTACTCTGCATTATATCCTGGGAAAAAAAGGTTTAATTTTGGCGCATATGAAATAGCACATATCCTGAAATGTTATTGATTTGTTTGCAATAGATCAATCTAGGCTAATAATATCGGCCAACCAACAAATTGATACATGATGAATATATGTAAAACAAATCTGTCTTGTCTGCCCCTCCTCTGCAGACACAGCTCGAGCCCTGGGGCTTTTGGAGGAGTACTGCACTAAACTGAGGAAGCCGGAGGAGCTGCAGCTCAAAACTGCCATTCAGAGAGTAATGGGGATTTTCAAAAGCAACCTGTTTGAAGCTCTTCTTGGTAAGTCAGTGAAGCACAACCAATCCCATCAAGCTACTGGTATTTTCTGTCAACTTCATATTGTAGTGGTGTGCAGAAACAGTACTAAAGGTATATTTGACTGCATGTCTGACTCTGTTCTGCTAGCAGTACCAGTGTTAATAGAACATTTTAGTTGCACATTACAAAAGGGAAGAGAGAGAGAGAGCTTTATATGTGTGTTTCCTCTATGTGTACATGGCTGTATCTTCATTGGGCTGCAGTTTTATCAACTATAATAACTTGCTCCCCTGTTTTGCTCCTTCTGAGTCTGCTGAATGTGTGTTCAACCTGTGTTGGAACTGTTAACATGAGTCAGCATATGAGTCACAGGTTTAACTCTGGTTAGCGGAGACTCCAGTCTGCAGTGTAGTTCATACACCAAACTTACACTGAATTACCGTACAGAAGATCCAAATAAAGTTTTAAAGGAGCAGTGTGATTAAGTGGAATCTACAGGTAAAGATTCAGTTTACAACCACCTTGCTTCACCCACATTTTTCAATTCATTCATTAATTTTTTTTTTTAACTAAAACTGAAACAATATTGTGTACTTAACTAAATAAAATAAAATAAGAATATACAGGAAATATATATAGTTTTAGTCAATTTGGTCAGATTTGTCAAACATCAGGAGGCATTAAATTTGCATTGTCAATATGTTTATTAAGACAAGTCAATGTGTTTGTAACACCGATTCTGTACTTCTTAAATCTTCTATCACTCCCCATATTATAAACAATAAAAAGACACCCCCACCCCCAAAACTTGAGACCAACCTCTCCAGAATTTGTTTTATAATAAAAAACTATAACCGAATCACTGCGACTGACTGAAATATGACTAACTGTACAAATGGCCTGTAAGTGATTATTACAGTAAATGAAAATTACAACCACGTTAATGTTACTTTACAGTGACAGTAACAGTCTAAAGGTAAACATCGCTCTAATGAATAAGTAACTGCTGGATTAAACTTGTCAGGGGTTTGACCCTGGCCTCAATGGTGAGTGATTTTTAGCACTGCCACCAAAGAATTTTTCTATAACACCTCAAAGTGTTTGCAGATAATAGCCAGAAGTTTCTCTTTGCAGAAGAAAACTACAGTAATGGACATTTTGATGATCAGTGCATACATAAAACTAAAAGAAAAGCAACATTTTGCCCCAAACACTGGTATTCATACAGTGCAGCCTATGAATGACTTTCCTGTTGTGTGTGTATGTAAAAGGGGAAAAAAATTTACACGCCACATGTTTAGTTACGTTAACTCTAATATCTTGTTCAGACTGCTGACTTCATTACCTAAAATGTTAAAAAACATCTTCAGTACTACTAAGTTTTATTTAATTTGAACAAAGTCTGGCTCATATATTCAGTCACTGATCTAAGTCATAGTCAACTGAAGTTGTTTGGCAGTACAGCAGATATTAGTATTTACCTGATATGTGGCTCCGTTCTAGAGCTGCACGTTGTCACCGGGTACAAGGTAACAGAGGATTGTTGCAACACAGACCTTTTCTCTTGTAACACAGGAAGTCACTTATCGATGCTCTTTTGCACATGCTGACTGTGCTAGCTGCTGCAACTAGCTCGTTAGTGGTCCTATTAGCTGTGTGTACCTGGACGGGGAGCTCAAAGGACATGGGGAGTTTTAACACTACTAGTAGGAGCAGGGACCTAGCGGGGAATGCTGTCAAGGAGCAGAATGAGCGACAGGACCGGGACAGACCAATGGAGGCCAGCTAATTTACAGCTTACTGTGTTTTAGTTTTAAAAACGAAAACAATCTCCGTCCAGACAAGCCTTTTTAGTATTTTGACTCTAGGGATGAGACACGTCAGGTTCAGGCAGGGACAGGAGACGTATAAAATAGAGTTTGTAGGGAATTAATTTGTAAGTAACGGTCTAAAAATATAATTTCCACATTAAAACCCTTAAAAAGTCATCTACTCCTTCTACCTCATTAAAAATTCCACAATCTTGCTGGACACAAGATGTCTCCTACTTCACTGTAAATCCATTCTCAGTGGATTTGCACTGATGGCTTCAAGTTTCTACATCACACTGTACAAGTTGCATACTGGACCAGGTGTGTCCCACATTTGGTAGATTACGTAGAGGCTACAGTAAGTGCAGTCATGGGTTTTCCTCGCATCTCAAGTCCTGTTGTGTTTCGCCCTCTCCTTAATGTGCTGTCTTATAGGCCTGACTTTAGAGTGCAGTTGCAGAGAGTGGTCAAGCTATAGGGTTCTGTTCAGGTGCTGTGGGTTGACAGTCTCCACCCCACTTAAAGGCTCCGACCACCAACCTCTGTAAGGGTTTGGAATTGTTATTTCCTAAAGCTAAACCAATTACTGGGCCACAGAAGCTCCATTATAATGTGCACCAGTGACAGAAGGTAAAGGGTAACATTAGTATTTTCCAATGTGGACCTTATTTTCCCATGTTCTGTGTCAAAGTGACTAATGGGGAAAACAGTAGTTCAGTATTGAGTGAGAGCCCTGTAGCAGTGAAACGGGCTACAACTTAATCCTTGTGGGTGATTGTTAAATAGTTGTTTTCGCCACTGACTGGCTCATTATGGAAAGGACCCTACAGAAATTTCTGGTACCTTTCCTTTGATCCAGTCTGTGAAATCTTATCTGTAGGCACAGAGTCACAGCACCCACCAGGACCACCAGCAGTCTCCTGAGCTTTGCAGCCTTTGCAGCAGCTAGTTCACCCTCCTCTGCCTGTCACCCTCTTCCACTCTCCAATTTTTTGTCTTTATCCGTATACACCGGCTCAAATAAATATGGGCGGACATTAAATTCAAATGCCTCGTCTAAATCAGCTAAATAGTCAGCTGTGACATTGAAAATATTTTACATAACACTAAGCTACACTTTTTGTACTCCAACACAACAAACTTTTCAAATGTTCATTTATTTTATCTAGTGAAGTACATCCAAAAAAGGGACTTTATACAACATACTTTGGCTTTCATAGAGCATAAAGGCTATCGTATTCAAAATCAATTCAAAACTTAATAATATTATGGACTGATCATTTATCCGCTGTAATTTAATTATCTGGTAATTTAATTATCTGGATAATTTAATTACATTTAATAATAATAGAAATTTCCCATTATGGGCCTAAAATGTATTTGCCCTGATAGTTATTATGCATCCCTACTTACTTATAATGGACATACTTTGACGGTGTGCAATCGCCCATAAGGCTTACATTATAGCCTCTTTCGTGGCTGCAGGCTGTAGAGTTCTCCCTCAATACATTTACATCACTGACTGCAGAGTTTGAGAGGTTAAGAGTCAAGCTGCTAGTTGAAATATTTCTAATATACAGTAAAGCTTAGATTTTTTTCTCTTGTCCATATACATCCATTATATACACAATCTAATATAAGAACTACATTCAGTCAAATACATAGGGGGCTTAAGAAAATATAGAATATTGCGTGTATTACAGTTTGTTTTTTTCTGGCATTGTATTGATTCTAAAAGACACTACTTTTGGGTTTAAACCCCCAACCACTAAAAAGTGGTATTATAAAAGTCAACTTTTTTAGCCAGATTTTATGCTTATAGTGGTAGACAGTTTCCAAATATTTTATATATCACAATATATTACACATAAAATGATTAAAAATCCATAAACAAAAATGTAATTAATTAACAATTTAAAGGTCCAGTGTGTAAAATTTAGGAGGATCTAATGAAAGAAAAAATGTTCGTAGCTATTCATTAGTGTATATATTGTGTGTTACTTTAGTATAGGCTGTTTTCATCAGCCCTTTTTACATTTTTCTACCATGTAAAAAGCATAAAAAGCCCAAAAAATATCTTTAAAAAATACAAAAATTCCATGTTTCTGACACCAAACACTGACTCTAGATAGGGGCGTTTGTATTTTTTGCACTTTCCGCAGCCACCATAGTTTCCCCCCCTCGTCCATGGAAGGGGATGCTGAAGCGAGGGAGTTCCAACCTCAGCGCTAGATTCCTCTAAATCCTACACACTGGTCTTTTAGGGCTACTAAAACTGTAATAACTGTAACTAATTGTGGTTGGACTCTGGGTCCTGTCTCTACTATCGTTTAAAGTTACATTACTGTTTATGATGACTTTGTTGGGATTTGCTCTTGTGTCCACAACAATATGTTGGAACATGCAGGACAAAAATAAGACTACTGTCAAAGCTGAAACATCAGCACTTTTCTGCACCAAGCAAAATGTTTACCCAAGCTTATGTATATTTAATCATTTTCACTGGTCACACACAGTCAGCATTGCTATGAGGCTATTAGTAGTTAGACATAGATCATCTGAGGTATACTTTGTTGCCTCCTGTCACTATCAGGGATGAGTTGGAGGCGAACTTACCACTCATCCCAACAGCCACTTGAGGGTTGACACACTGCAGCAAATACTGCAGCTGGGACTGAAGTAGCAGCTGAGATACTTGGCAGGAGTGAGACATACAGTAGTTCAGTGGTTTGCCTGTGTAACCCAAGATGCAGACATGACACTGTTCTGTTCTCTGCTGGACTGTGGTCAGGGTGAGTGTGACAGGAGATTACATGTGCCAAGTAGTGACAAACAACATACTAATGTACTTGTCAGAAATACTGTGAGATAGTATTGCACGGTACACAAATACTTCAAAAGTATCGCGATTCTCAGAAATTAAAAACTTCACGATTCCTAAATTTATTAGTATCGATACTTTTAAGAATGGCCACGTTCCAGATTTGTAAGAGATGTATTTCATGTTGGTGTGTGCAACGCGTGCTTCCAGTGCCTCCCTGTGGACGTCTGTTTTTTCTCCTCACGCACGCAGCAAAGAAGCTGCAACTGTCATGTGACAAACAAACACTATAACGAGACGGCTGCATGTGTGAGCACAAGTGATACTG
>JAGRRF010011533.1:25304213-25314802 GCA_019097615.1 Morone chrysops | reverse complement strand
GCGACATGCGGCTATACATGTCATCACTGGTCACATTAGGCAGGGGTCCAGAGAAAACTACGGTGTCCGACATTGTTTTGGAGTATCTACACACCGACCCCACATTAATTTTAGTGACCTCCGATTGGCGTAATCGGGTGTCATTACCGCCGATGTGAATAACTATCTTATTAGCCAGCAGTTTTAAATATGATTCAATGTTGCCCGCTCTGGCCCCAGGGATACATGTAACTGTGGCCGCTGGCTTTGCTAACTTCACGTTTCTGACTATAGAAGAGCCAATAACCAGAGTCTGTTCCTCACTGGGTGTGTCAGTGAGTGGGGAAAATCTATTAGAAACGTGAATCTTTTGGTGGTGACAAGACTCAGATGCGGCGAGGGGGGAAATGTCGCTCCGTCCTCTGGAGGTATTATCAGGGACGCATTATGTTTTTAACCGCCTACAGTGTGAACGGATAAGCAGACAGCTCGGAGCGAGGGCGTGTCAGTCAGACACAGTCTGATAACTGCACAGGTCTCTCACTCAACTTAATAAAGAGAAATGTCCCACAAAGCAACGTTACAGGACCAAACAACAGTAACATAGTAACTGTAACTGTCTTTGGAAACTTACATGAGGAAAAAAATCCTACAGCTGTACCTACGTGGAGAAGCGCCATCCTGTCTGTCCTCTCGTCTGTCCTCCCGCCTGTCATACCAACTCTTCCGTTACATTTCTGCCCGAAAAACAGCATGAAAACACAATAGTTATCAATCTACACATTTCACAACAAACCTAAATGTCCCTGATGTCCCACCTTCAAACACAACCTCATTTGGCCATCCATGAAAAAGCTACTTAACCTCACACTTTATTATAGCAATACAAACTCTCAGGTCAGTCTGATCCTGATCTGCAGAGATATTTGAGCCACACACACACAGACAGATTTCTTGCTTTATAGATAGATAGATTATAGATAGATGTCAGGGCAGCAGTAGGCTTGTATTGTTAAACGAGAAGGGTAATAGTTTTTTGTTACATTTTGGGGGGGGCACCGGATTGGTACTCAGTTCAGTTTCGAGGACGATAAAGTGAGAACAGTTTGACTTATCTTTTTCAGTTAAAAAGTTTTGATAACCAGATGCACTGACTCATACGTGCTGTGATCATGTAAATGCAAAACAGTGATTTAGCTACAATTCGTGGATCATATTGTGAATAATTCTCAGCTCTTAGGTTTTCAGACAAAAAGCCGGTTTTTATTTAACAGTTGGGGTGTAAATCACCAGTTTAACAGTACACAGTAGGACATTATATCGATTCCTTAGACCGTGAAGCAGCGTTTTCTGATATCACAATATCTGGTTTTTGATTTGATTTAATTCGGGGGCCTGTAATCAATATGAGACAATATCATATGCCCATACATGATGACTAGAATAACTGAGTGTACCAGCTGTGTTGATAGTCAGAAATATAAGCAGTCAGTAACTGGTTTGAATGGTAATAGTCAGGAAGAGGAGGGAGAGTTAAAACTCTTTAGAGTTATTATGCTTCCTTCTGACTCCCAGTTAATCTCTGCTGTGAGATTTGTACAACAGAGTTTTATTGTTAAGGCCAAGGTTAACTTTAGCTTGGTGCCTGCAGCAGCACAGCCCTACCAGAAGTTGTAACTTATACCTGTAACTTTGAATTTGCCTTACGAACGTCAAACTAGGAGTTAAAATATGCCTACAATACAGCAATATAAGCATGTATAAAAATATTTATTGTCGGGAATGCTCACTTTCAGGCACAGGTACTCTTTCAGCCAGGGCAACACACTGTCCACCTGATCTCACATCAGAAACACAGCTGAGAATGAGGGCAAAAAAAATCCTTGAAGCAACAAAGTTGTTCCTGCAAAGAAATTCGACTCAGTAAAAAATTGAAAAAAACCCATATCAGTCTTGTGTGCTTAATCTATTGACTGTAATACACCTTAAACTAGCAAATTATCTAGACCTCATCTGCCCCTCATCTTTTCTGTCACTGGAGAATTATTTTGCAGTATCAGAACAAGAAAATAAGCTATAAGGATTCACATATCAATTGCAGGGGCTTTCCCCCTCGACTTCTGTCTTCTGTATGAATGAACAAGTTTGTCTCCAGTCAGTTTAAAGAGAAGTGAGATCTCTTTTTAGGTCAATTGACTATTGCTTCAATGTCTCTGTTATTGCATTTACTGTTCTCTCCCTTCTGATCACATACACTTAAGGAACTTACACACAAAATCTTTCTCGTAGGGTGTCTGATAAAATTAGATTTTGATCCGTAAACACACAGAGTGCAGTCAGTAGAAGCTTCTATTGTGCTTTCGGGAGGTGAAAAACACCTAGACAGTGTGTGGGTACAAAATCCATCGCTCACCTAGAAAGCTAAAAAACACTAGATGACAACAGATATGTATATGTTTGACTGTGAAAGCAAGAAAAGCAGAGGGCAGGTGCTCTTTGTTTTTTTTTTCCCATAGCTCAGATCTCCCTCCTACTGTCTGTAGGAATTAGGGCTGTAGCAGAGAATGGGGGAAGAGAGTCTAACTGTAGGTATATAAAGCCACAGAAAGAGGTCAGTGCACACAACCGCTAGGAGATTCCACACTAAATCTGCACAGAGGCTCTGAATATGCCCTTGGCCATGCCAACCCACATTTCCATCTCATCTTGATTCTGCTGGTAAAGGCTGTAGTGAACATCGGAGAGGAGAGATCCTCTCAGTGCAGCATGACAACACCACACGTGAGCGGTTACACTCTGCACACAGCTCAGCCCGACCAGCCCCACAGCTACGTCATTGTACAAACCCTCACAATGAATGCATCGCACTGCAGCAGGAGATTGTGCAGTGACTCCATCAGGTTTAAACAAGAAAATACATTTATTGTTGCTGTTTAACCTAAGAACAAGAATAGCTAAGTGTCATGATGAATAATATTTCCCCTGAAAAATTAAAGCTACAGTAGGTAATTTTTATCAAGATAACTGTTTTCAGTGTTCTGACAGTAGTAAATGAGACAGGTAATATGTGAAAAAACAACTCAACAATCTTCTTCTTCAAACTATCTTTCTTGGCTCTGTTTTTGTTCTGACCCAGTGGATTCTTGCAAATACCATTAGGAGCACTAGGAGGAGCCAGAGGAACCTGATTTCTATCTGTCTCGTGCACTACTGTTAGGACACAATAAATATTTTCTATAAATATGACCTATTACAGGCTTAAAAGTGAACTGTGAAGAGGGACTAATGTCAGATTTCCTCCAGCAGTATTTTCAAGTGTTAAGATCACCCAGACAAACAGCTTGCTGCTATCCAACTGTGTGAAATGGGAACAGTAGTCACTATATGATGGAACCACATGCTGCTAGAGTAAAACAACAACACACAGTTTTGAGGGACAATCCTCCCTGTTGCGTTGATCAGCTGTGGTGCTTTCTAACACAACTAAACAAACACAGTGTCTTCAGTGTAACGCCTGTACACTGACTCCAAACCATACATTTATTGAAATGTAATAATATGAATTAGATGAGATATGTTGCTTGCTCTGTTTGAGATGTCTGTCCGTCCATCATGTTTAAATCAGTTACATGTGTGATTTACTATGCCAGGCGCGTCGGAGTCCTTTCCTCCAGACAACTCTTCCAAAGAGTGCAGTTCTTTCTGACGTGCAGAAGAGAGGGAGAAAACAATGAGCAGCATCTCAGACTGTGTACAAACATGCTGGAGCATGTAAAAAAGTTTCTTAATCTCTCTGCCGCAGTCCTGCTATGGTCCATCTGTGCCACACCTACAAAGCTCAGTGCCAAAGCTGAAATAATCTCTAAATCAAATAAGGACCTAATCTGACTCATAATTCCAAGCTCAGAGTTGCTGCTGAGCAGTGCAGGCAAGAGTTGGGGTGCACAGTGACTAGAGGAAATAAATACGTGATAAAACTGAATACATAACCAAAACACAGTGATCCATGCAGACTGCGAAGGCAGAAGCCACCTCTATATAGATTATGTACACTGTACTGCTCAGACCAGAGGTTCACAAATGTCTCCAAAACTGTGTGTATCACACACAGCTGGCCGGACATGGACACCTTCATTAATTATTTAAATCTTTCTACTTTGGAGCTTTTGAAACAGCAAATCTACAAACCTCGTTTTGTATTTATTTTTTTGATGATACTGCTTAAGCATTTTTAAAGCTGCAGTAGGTAATTTTTATACAAATATTTTTTGTCATATTTGCTGAAACTTTCACTATATCCTGACAGTAGTACATGAGACAGATAATCTGTGAAACAATCAGCTTACTCTGCATCATTCTAGCGTTCCCAATGGCATTTGCAAGAATCCACCGGGCCTGAACGTCATCGACGCTACTATTAATGTACTTGTTGCTACTGTTGTTGCTGTACATCTGTCTCTCTCTGTTTCTCCCCCCCTCCCCCAATCGGAAGGTTGTTGTTCGATTCCCGGCTCCTCCTGCCACGTGTCGAAGTATGTTTGAGCAAGATACTGAACCCCAAATTCCTGATGCACAGCATTGTTGTGTGAATGTGTATGAATGAGTTAGTTTCTGTTTGATGGGCTTTGCCATCACTGAGTGAATGTGTGTGAAAGGGTGAATGTGGATGTGAGTCTTGATATATATAACATTAACTATGTTATATAAAACTTTTCACACGTTATTAACCCACCTGTGTGTCGGATGAGCTGCCTCCACGCTCCGCCATGTTCACTCCTGCAGCATAAGGCGATCAAAGACCCTGGATCTTAATTAATAATTGTATTTGAATGGAGACTTCTTATTGGGTCCATGATGATACCAGTCCGTTGCCTTGATTGGATGGTAGGTGGCGCATGGCTTGATTGGCAGGTCAATAAGCTACCTGCTGATTGGTTGTTCACTCAGGCGTAAATATAGGGCCCAAAGGATTTTCGTTTTGTGTCTTGTAACTTCAATGTTGCACGTGGAAGGTAGGAAATTTTAATGTCTGTCGAAGAAATGCTTGCACAGGCACAATTATTTCTACAGGTACAAAACGTTTTTACAGATGCACAAATTATTTCTACAGGTACAAAATCTTTATGGCCCTAGTTTGATCCCATAGAAATGAGGCTAACCCAGTAGTTCTGCTTATTGTCTCATTTAGTCTGCACAGATTAACCACTTTAACCAGTATAACCGTGTTACCGTGTCTACTGGAATTCCTTTGTGGCAGAGTTATTATGCTTTGTCAGAAGTTTTAAATCTTGATCCCTGATCTCCACTCCATTAAATCTCAGCAAACAAAGTTAGTTATACAGTAGTAATACAGTTCACATTGAGCTTAGTGAACACCAATAAAATTAAAATTAAAATAAAATAATTAGTTTTCATTTCAGGCTTCATGCACATCAAACAATGGTCCAGTGGTGCTGCACACTCCTCTAATATGGTTGAGTAACCAGAGCATGGCTGATTTTACTCAGTGAGATCCTCTCACACAGTAAATTGTAGGTCACTGGGCTTCTCTCAGGCTTGAGGTCAAATGGTCTTTGTATCGGTACAATAGATATGGTCTTTAGCTCTGAGCCTTCCTTCGGCTACTTGCTTAGCTGAAACATTCACCTCATTATAGCAATTCCACTGTTGGCTGCTTATCATTGCATTATGGCCTAATATTAGCTCAGGAAACTAAAGACAGAAAAGCGTATACATGCTCCTTAACTTTGGTACATATTTGTGTTAGTATTGATTAAAATGCTGTTAGATGACAGCTCCTGGTGAATCTTATAGGAAAGTGTGCCTCTGCAGAAGGAATTCAATTGTTTAGGCTGTAGAAAGCAACGGAGGTTTCCAACATAGAATGTTTTTGATGTATTTTAGAGTGTTGTATATCAGTACACCCTCTGCAACATTACACTGTTACTATTACACTACTTATTACTACTATTACACTGTTGTACACGCAAGTGCTGCAAAAATGAGTCCTAAAACCCGGAATTGAGTTCACATTTTAGCTTTTAAAAAGGTGATTGCCATTAAGTGACTAAATGAAACTGTAGTTGTAATACAGCTTGTATTCAGGTTATCAAAGTTAAGATATTAAATAATACACTGCAATGCGATTTGATTCAATGCGAGTTATTTTAACTTGAAATGATTTATGTTGAAAATTTACAATTTACACAAACTCAATTTTGTGAGTTAAAAAAACATTCTTGACTAAGTACTTTTTTCCAATAAAAATTACAAAATGCAGTCAGTGTCACTTAAATTTACTAAAGGTACTTAATCAAGTTTTTTAACTTACAAAATTTAGATAGTTTTACTTTTTATTTTATGTAATCAGTTTCAGCAAGTAACTTATCTGGTTTTACAGTGTAATCTAAACTTTCAAATACACTTTAATGAAATGCTGAGTCTACTGTGTGTATTTTTCAAGTTTTCTTAAAATAAAGAAGGCCCCTATGAAGATTTGGCGAACCCAAGGTTGGGAACCACTGATGTAGATTGTCAATGCCAAGAGATCTGACAAAGTCCTTCTGATTCATTTTGGTGGATTGGTAACTGTGTGTTGCTGTGTGTACTCGCTGGTAGCCATTGCTAGAATACAGGTATAAACAGAAAATAGGCAGAAGGGTCCATTACCATACTAGTACTCATGAGAATGTCACGGCCAATCGCAATGTATGGACTGAACTAACTCAGCTTTCTGTATAATAGGTCATATATATGGTGTATTGAGACAATTTCTTTTTTTACTGATGTTTTTATCTGACATGAGTACAAACTACGTAAGAAGAGTATAATTTCAGCTATGGTGTGCTTGTAGTTTCTATATTTAGTCCTACTGCTCTCACCCATTAATTTTGCTACGGTAGGCTAAACAGTAGTAGCTGCAGACACCTGCCTCCTTGCCCATGTAGCAGCACCTAGTGGAAACAATATCTGTTTTTGGGAACTGTCTATATAGCCTGAAAGCAGATAAACACAGCTTCTGGCCTCCTCCTGTCCTCGTCTCTTGAGAGAGATTAAGTGAGTGTACGACGTACTGTGTGCGTTGTTGATGTAACAAACCTGCATGTAAGTTGCTCAGTGTAGGTAAGCCTGTGTAGGAATTCTGTAACTACTACTAGAAGACACCTTTACTCTGAATTAAGACAACATGATGATTTTCACACCAGAGATTCATGCTAGTGCTTACATAAGAGCACAATGGATAACAAGAGAACATGGATAGGATATCTTGGGAAATTCTGAATAACATTTCCATAAAGTTAAACAAACAAATACATCCAGTCAATATTAATCAAGAGTTAGTAAGTAAGTTAGAAATAAGTTAAGTTAAATTCTAGTATAAAAATAACTCCTTTCTTGTGAGTTCAGCATGTATTTGAGGTACTACATCTTTTATGATAAATGTGTCAACAGCACCACTGAGTCGAAGACATACAGAGACAGACACAGGGAGAGAGACAAAAAGCACACATACTGTATGTTGTTGAGTTATAGAAAGAAAGAAAAATCAACCAAGGAAACATATTTATCATCATACAACACAAGGTTGTATCACAAAATGAAATGTTGCAGTCCCTTTCAATGCTACACACATAGAAAAAAGATAATTCAATTTATAGAGTAAAGTAAAATACAACTCTATATACAGTCATTTATATACATAGATATGCACAGATACACCCAGGAAATCAGCAGGTCATCTTTTGAATTTGTGTCTGGTTGAATGTAAATGGCAGCAACAAAATAGTGATGATAATATTGTTTCATCCACTTTGACTGCATTTAAGCATCAAGCATCATTGATGTAATCAGAGTCTGTCCTCTCGCAGTGCGCTCTTCTGATTAATTCTGTTGGAAGGCAGCAATTAGAGAGTGCATTGAAACACCGATTCAGTAACATAAATGAAACTCCTACCTGTGTGCTAATAGTCTTGCAAAAATAGCAGCAGCACAAAGATGTAGAGCCACTGCACACACAGAGCTTTACACTCTTTGCTTTCCTTACTTAATCTTGACAGAGACTGAATGGAAGTGTCAGCACCAAAAGTAGAGTGTTTAATGTTTTGCTAGTCAAGTACTTTTCTTTTTCATATTTTTCTGCATGTTTCAATGAGCATTCCAGTGTTTTCATTTAATTTCAAAGGTCTGCCTCTATATTAAGTAAGCTGTGACATCTGAGACTTGACACTTCAAAACAAAGTTTTAATGCAAGCAGCCAACAGATTAGTGTTGTTCCAATTAGGGCTGAGCAATTTTATCGATCCTGCGATATATATCGATATTTTGTTTCCCCAAAAAGTATCGATTTTTCAGCCGCGAGTATCGATACATTAAGTCCCATTCAATCCCCCGTGTTCCGCCTGGCACTCGGCCCGCTGCCCGTTTCCCCCCGTTCGCTTTGCAGGAAGAGCGATTAGGTCAGCCAGCCGCTAGTGTCGCTGTAGAGCATTTCTAACAAGTTACCTGTCTAGATACTCCCTTTACACAGACGTCTTCTTCTTCCTGGCCTTAAACTACCCGGGTAAGACGGGTACATTTTGAATTAAATGTTTAAATGTTGTTCTTAGTGACTTGAATTATTGGCTGTTTTGGAGAAGCCATGGTACTATGTTTACTTACCTGGTGGCTAGACTGGCTACCTCATATGTTCAGTGTCAAGCTAAAAAAGCTGTCAAAGAATCTGTTCAGAACAGGCCACTTTCTGCACTTTTTAATTTTAGATTCAAGCTTTATTTATCCCGAGGGAAATTACTGTGCAACAGTTGCAATACAAAGGTGGGAAAGTAATACAGGGTTAGAGTAAAAATAAGCTAACATAAAATAAAATAAAGGCTATCATAAAATAAATCAATTAACTAAATGCAACAAAATGCAAGCACTTACAGGTAACATAGGTAGAAAAAAAAGTCTACATTGTTCATTGTAATACTGCACTTTATTTACTTTCAAAGGCTTGTAAGCTACAGTTTGCACTGTTTAAATAAATTAAACAAATTTTCTCACCACATGTTGGATTCATTTTGTCTAGCATTTGCAAGCTGTAGACTCTCTGTCCAGTCGGAGCCATATATTGTGTAATTTCAGTTTTCAGTTCAGTTAATTCAATCCAAATCAATGGAACACTCACAAGATGTTTAAAATCTTTCAGAAAATTATGTAAGTGTATCGAATCGTATCGTTGGCTGAATATCGTGATATATATCGTATCGTGAGCTGAATATCGTGTATGGTATCGTATCGCAAGATTAGTGTATCGCTACAGCCCTTATGTTCTGGCTCAGGTTAAACCCTTTGTAAAACATGATCCCTCTTTTTAGGCATCAGGTATACCAGATGATGTTCCAATTATAAAATACTTACTTTATCACCACAGTGCAGAAGCTTGGGAATGAGTGCTTTTTAACATGTAGTGTTTCTGGGGTGCGATTAAATAACTATTTCATACTTGTTCACTTACTTGTTTTAGCTGAAAAAACTGTATCAGACATGTCACCACCATGAAATAGTGATTTGGTCAGCTGGGTTGTTGAAGAAGAAGAGATTGAGCTGTCATAATGTTGGTCAGGTGTTTCACTGTGCACAGAGGTCACTACAACAGGGGGACACTATGTGGATGCAAGTGACAGCATCTGTAGTTTAGGGTTTTGTTGGTTAGCTCAACCAGTTAACCCCCACATGTATACTGTACAGCCACCCCGACTACTACTTACCTGCAATGGTAAAATTAATTGCAATTATTGAGAGTTAAATCGCAATATGTATCTGTGAAGATTTAATTCACAGAGGGTGTTATCTACTTTTGACTTTGCTTGAAGTTTGATGTCTTACGTCACTCGTGTCAGTAGCTGTATCAAGGTGCAAAGACTTCAATTCAATTCAATTCAATTCAATTTTATTTATATAGCGCCAATTCGCAACAGAAGTTATCTCAGGGCACTTTTCAAATAGAGCAGGTCTAGACCGAACTCCTTATAACACCCAACAGTACCACCATGAGCAAGCACTTGGCAACGGGGGCAAGGAAAAACTGCCTTTAACAGGCAGAAACCTCGGACAGACCCTTCTAACAGGCAGAAACCTCACCTTCAAATAGAGCAGGTCTAGACCGAACTCCTTATAACATTTACAGAGACCCAACAAGTACCACCATGAGCAAGCACTTGGCAACGGGGGCAAGGAAAAACTGCCTTTAACAGGCAGAAACCTCGGACAGACCCTTCCACTTGGCGACGGGGGCAAGGAAAAACTGTCTTTTAACAGGCAGAAACCTCGGACAGACCCTTCGGCTCTAGGTGGGGCAAGGGAAAACTCGGACAGACACCTAAGAGTACCACCATGAGCAAGCACTTGGCAACGGGGGCAAGGAAAAACTGCCTTTTAACAGGCAGTAACCTCGGACAGACCCTTCGGCTCTAGGTGGGTGGTCATCTGCCTTGACCAGTTGGGAGGGAGTCGGACAGACCCTTCGGCTCTAGGTGGGTGGTCATCTGCCTTGACCAGTTGGGAGAGAGAGGGCGGCTCTAGGTGGTTGGTCATCTGCCTTGACCAGTTGGGGTGAGAGAGAGAGAGAG
>JAGRRF010011533.1:25263358-25296081 GCA_019097615.1 Morone chrysops | reverse complement strand
TGCTGAGTAATAGGCTTCTCTGGCATTACGGAGGGCCTTTCTATAATTCTTGAGATCATTTTTCCAAATTGAGCGACACCCTAGTAATTAATTCAATGTGACCCCAAACATTTGAACGGTAGTGTAGGTGTCCTCCATCTCTTCTCCTTCCCTCTTATTGTGAGTCTACCAGGTCGCAACAAAAACAACCAATCAGACTGTGAATGAGAGTCATCAATCAACTATCTTTCTTGGATCTGATTGGTTGTTTTCATCCAGGCCCGGTGGATTCTTGCAAATGCCATTAGCAGCACTAGAACAATCCAGAGGAACCTATGTTCTATTGTCAGGATATAGTAAGTTTCAGAAAATATAACAAAGTTATTTTATAAGTTACCTACTGCAGCTTTGAATATTATAACAGCAATAACCATGTGAGATATGACTAGCTAATAATAATAAAACAATGTATAAATGTATACACATTTTGTACAGTCACAAATCCTAATGAATAGTACATTGTCAGTCAGATTTGACAGTCAACAAACAACGCAAACAAGAACCAGTATTAACCTTTCTTTGTCCCTGTCTCTCTATCTCAATGTCCACCCTCTCCTCTGCCTCCCTTTTTGCTCTCAGCAGTACCACTACCAAGAGGACGACTCACCGCCTCTTGACCAGGGATTCCCGCGGCTCACCAACGAGGTTCGCGCCCCCGAGCTTGTGCATGTGTCTGAGAAGAACCTGTCCGAGATCGAGAATGTGCATGGCTACGTGTCCCATTCCCACATCTCTCCTCTCAAGGTGAGTGCGCCAACCCCACTCTCCCCTTAATTCTAAGTATATGGGCTTTAGCACCATGAGCCCCCAACACCATCCCAATTCAGCAGCATGAGCAACTGCCAACATGGCCATCCTCTCTGTCTCTCTCCCTCGTCTGTTTGTCTTTTTATTTTAAATATGAGCACAGGCTGCTCTGTTTTTGTGGTTCTTTTTATATGCATTTATCCAAATTTTTGTGTTTGTTTGAAAAATAAAATGGAACAGATACATTATAGAATAATCATCATAATTTATTTCATCTATTTAGTACATATGGGTGAGTAGACAGTATATTGTGGTGGAATTCAAGCAAATTTCAAGATGCAATATTGTGTCTGCTCATTTAGATGTGTCTCATTCTTTTTTCCCATTTACTTTCTTTCGATGTGTTTTCCTGACCCACAAACACAAATTGGTGACAGTAATCTGGTTGTCAGTTTGTAGTTTTTGCCTATGATTAGAAGAGAAAGTGAAAAAACACTGTATTCACATCCCTTCTTCTCTCTGCCTATACCATTCCTTGCACACATTTTTCCCTCTTCATCATCTCGATCCATGAAGTGCTGGTGTGTGTCCTGACCAGCGCTCCAGCCTCTAACACCTCAGTGCCTCTCTCTGCCCACAAAATAGCACACCCCAAAGTCCAAAGCTGGAGAAAAAGAACACATTCCAGCTGTGTTAAGCGGTCTCAGATACATAATACAAGCTGCAAGTGTGTTATTGACCCAGTGTTAAACGTCGGATGGCAGTTCAGCTGGCAGTTTGCTGTGAAGTGGTTGTTTCTCTACTGAGGTTTGAGCCAGCAGAGGGCGATGTTGTAAATTAAGAAAAAGTTGAATTGTGTGTGCAGTTTATCTCAGGCAGTGTTTGAAATTCTTGGCAAACCATTGGTTGTTTCAGTGAATGGAAAATGAATTGCCTGCATATTTTCTGTGTCTTGGTTCACAGAAGAACAGGCAGAATGTTGAGTCAAGTGCTGACTGTAGAAATGTAATGAAATCCACTGATAAACGCAAAGTCTATGGATCTAATATTCTTAGCCTGTGCAGTTTTACATGATTTAATATGAACTTTTTTTGAATGCCAATAACAACCTTGTCAGTGGGGAGATGGGCATAAGTTTTATTGCATTAGAAATACCATCAGGAAAATAATCTGTAATGGATCTGATCTGATGTTGCAGATGTGCAATTCTTCATAATGTAAGTACTCAACGCAACTATTGTTGTTGAAGAAAGTGACTCTTCCCCTATAGAAACATTATATCTAACTACAGTATGTGAAGAAGTAATCTAAAAATCTAAAAGTGTGATTGACTTCAAAGCCTTTAGTCATATAATCTCCTTCAATCTGCTGCCACTGGGCATGTAAAAATTGGCCTGAAATGCTTATAACATGTTATCATAATTGAAATCATTGTAAATGATGTTTGTCAGCATGCATTTGATTGGACGCTTGGCCTCGACTTGGATTTAGTCCTCTGGAATGGTCTGCCACATAACAGCAGAAACTGATTGAATTTTTAACACAGTACTTCTGTCATAGTATTGTTGTTAAATGATGATGTTAATACTTTTGTCTTTGAATATAAGACCTTTGTTTCCCTTTTGGCAGAATTCTACAGTCGTTTATTGTCAGGAGTGCTTTAGCTCTGTTTGCACTTTTTCCCTGTGTTGTGTCATAAACACATCTGTTGCTGCTGTTGGCGATCTAACAGACTGTCTGAGCCTGACTGATATGGGATTTTTGAGGCTAATTTTAGAAGGCAAAAATTCACTGATTACCAATATGTCATCCGATACAGTGAATTTCTGAGCTGGAATGAAAACCTTTTCTGTGTTTACTGTGCACCGATGTGACTCAAAGGTACTCAAGAGGCTGCTTTCTTAAATAAATATGTTTATTAAAGAATATTCAACTTAAATATTCTTTAGTAAGTTAAATAATTGAACATACTCTGTGCTGCTTATCACAGTATTGTAAATCGCAGCACTCTCTGCTGGATAACTTGCAATTGCAGTGACACCAATATATTACCACCAGCATTTTTGTCTGCATTATGTACTGGAAAAAAACCTAATGGTGCATATTGGTTAACATTTATGCGTTTACAATACCGTTATATCTGCAACAGGCCATTATTTGCCGATAATATCGGTATATATTGGAATATATTGGTCAAGACATGGCAAATATACAGTGTAATTTCTCAAAGTAAATGAGGTTATTGTTTATGTAACACGGCAGTGATATGGCTCAATCATCCTTAAACCAGCCTCAGGTTAATTTTCATTATGTAGTGTGTTAGTTTTTTTTGTTTGTTTTTCTTTTTTAAGAAAGCTGTTAATTGTTGTAGTTCCAAACAGTGAGAAAAATTTCTTGATTTGCGATTTCAAGCTGAGTTATATATATATATATATATTCATTTCAATGTTGACAAATTCAGCTCTAAAATATTCAAGTTGAAAAATATACAAATAGCACAAATTAATTAGTAAAATTCAGTCATTAACAATATAAGGAAGCCAGTTTGTGTTGTTTTTTACAGCCCTGCCGTTCTCCCCGGTAGACATTTCTAGGTGTCACTTTTTGTGCCACTTTCTTGGACCATGCTCTGATAGGTTAGAAGTCGGTTCGATTGCATTCAGTCATGTGGATGTTCTATTGGAATTTTTTTCAACTTGGATTTTTAGAAATGAATTTGACCAATCAAATTTGAGCAACCTATATTAAATTTTTTTTTCTAGCTTTTTTGTAAATCAGGAAATTTCGTATTTTAATAATTTCAAAGAGAAGAAGTCAGAACAAATACATTCACATACAATTTTTTCAAAGTAAAATATTTCAATGCTATTAATTCAGTGGCTTTAAAATCTGAATACTTGCTTCCATAAGTAGTGATGATCAGTGAATTTAATTTTGCACTTGTGCAGTAAGTCGATGGGAATGTCTAAACTGGGTAAGAGGCTCTTCCTCATTGACAGAAATAATGCAGGAAACCAGAGTAATCCACCCCCCCTCATCCTCATCCAATCTTAACATTTTTCCCCTCTCCTCCTTTCAACATGTGACAGGGTAACCATTACTAATGCTTTTTTATCCTGTTGCATTAGGCTCCCTTCTCTTTCTCCCTGTCTCTCTCTGTCTTTACCCAAGTATACTGGCTGGTGATCTTGTCTTTCGTTTCTTACCTGCAGCCTGCACTGGTTACCCGTTTTGATCTTGCATACCCGGGTGTGACCACAGCAAACTACATGGCAAGTTTTATTTAATTTTATTTTTATTTGACCTCTGGGGAATCTCTTTCCCCCCTTTTTTTTTTTTTTATAAAACTCTTTCCCTTATTTCTGGGTCTTTGCACCCAGAAGATTGATGTCCCCTTTGATGCTGCATGGACTTTGTTTTGGTGTTGTCTTCAATCCATTGCCTGAAGAAGCAGTCTTTTCCTTTTCTTGTGGGTCGCTGCCCTTTTTTCTTATCATACCCACACTTTGTTGAAATAACCCCATGTGTGTTTGTGACCCATTTGCTTGCCGGCGAATCTCATGTGCTTGCCGTGGTGTTACTGTGATCTGGTGTTAATCTGTCTGTTAATAATAATGTATTATATGTTGAAGAGTTCACGCTACCCAGGTCATGTGTTTAGGATCCCCTTATCTGATTTAACCTTCACTTTAATAATGATGCCTATACAATAATATTCCAAGGCTAAGCATGCTCTACTGTGTACTGTGTTTGTCACCTCTTATGGTAAGATAGAATTGGGTAAGGAATCTCAAGGTTGGTCATTATGGTTGTCAGCTTTTAGCACCCAAACAAAAATGAGGTCTATCACTTCTTGAGAAAATGTGTCCATGTTCACTGTGGCCAAAAATCCCACAGGAGAGTGAAGAAGCACTGACTGACAGACTGACATTTCCTAACAAAAGCACTTACTTTGGTTTAAGTGTACTAATGTACATATTCATCTAAACATCTTTCTTTTTATGCCTAATCAGCATTGTGGGTAACCATATATTAGTGCAGTGGTACCCAAACATTTTCATATACAGGAACCCCTCAATAGATAAATAGACCATGGACCCCCAATTTGAGAGGATTTTGTCTTGAGGAATCCCCTCTGAGTATTTCTTTATCGTAAATCAATAATAAAACTATATAAATTACATATACATAAATTATAGTCAATAAAAGCAGCCATTTCTTTCCTCATTACATCTTTCAAAAATGGGATAGAAGTTAAAGTTGTTCATAGTTTGCCACTGCATTCTTCAGTAATGGCCAATAGGGCGGCACTTCACTGACTCCAAAAAGAGGTCCAATAGTATTGAGTCTTATGGAGAAATTTCCTTAGGATTGACTTGATTTATTAGCTCAGTGAACAGTTTCCTAATGATTTTATGGTCTCAATCTCTAGTTTCAAGTCGTCTTCCATACAACATTATGTTAAAGCTGCAGAAGGTAATTAAATAAGTAAACACCCAATACGAGCAAAATGAGTTTCAAAACTCAAGTATAATAGAGAAGGTCAAATTGAACACTAACATAGTTTTAGTGTTTGATCCCTGTGATGTTTTGCAAAAGTAAGCAAGTCAAAGGAAACTACTCATCAGATACATCCTCACTGTACAAAGTGAAATATTTCATCTCTTGCTTGTATTTGATATAGAAGAGATCTTTTTTTCAAGTTTATCCCCCTTCTCAGGACACACACACTTAATTAAATGCTCCGTAACTCAGATTTATTCAAGCACAGTTAATGAGATACCATGAGATTTATTGTTCAGTTTTACTAGAACTTTACAGGGGAAACCTCGGAGCGGACCGTTTAGAGGACAAATCTCTAAGCCAGATACCAAAGGTTACTCATCATTTTTAAACAAACACCTGGATTTATTTGGGGATGATATGATCAGCTGATCCTCCTCTCACACATAAAAAAGCTGCTTTTTATATCATTATAAATAGAATACTTTTTTGGCTTTTCGAATTGTTTGCTAACACATCACCTTGTGCTGTGGTACCTTTTGCTACAGCGTAGTCATTATTCTTGACATCTTATTAATTAAAAAGATAATTGAATGAGTAAAATATAAATCAATAATGAAAATAAACTTAAAATATGTGATGTCAGTTCTACTGTGCTGTTTTGTCCTCAAAATTCTTACATGCATTCATCTGCTTAGATAACTATTGACTTTCTCTGAGTGTAATTTCCTGGTGGGTTGGTTCCCTCGTGGTGTAGAGGAGGACCTGACATGATCCTTAATGTGAGTATGGGAAAGGGAGCAAAAGAGAGAGAGCATGTGTAAGGGAGTCACAAACAGGCAAGGACCACAGATTCTGTGCTCAGCCTATTTGTTTGCTCGCAGCCTTGGGACTTTTGAATGAAAAATTGCTTTAATACAGCTGGTATAATTGTAAAGGCAGCAGGGAAGCAAGAATTATGGTTCGTCTATGACCAGAGGAAGTGTAACCCTTCCCTTGTTGGCCAATTCAAGCACCAGAGATTGGAGTGTGTGACTCAGGGAAGACATTATTGATTCTAACTGCCTCAATGTTTATCGATCGGCAGTCTTTTTCCATGGTAATATCTTGATAGTAATAGCTTGTAAAAACAAAATTTATTTTTTTCAATTTTTTTTGCAGCAATTACTTCTCTGTCAATTAGGGTGAAGTTTGTGCGTAATAAATAGCAGTTTAATGAAGGCTGCAGCAGCAGTTACTGGTTCATGCTTGGAGAGGGGTATCAGAAGTCGGAGCAGTGCACTTTCATAGTACAAACTTTCATCCCAAGGGGAAAAGATAGCTTTTTCTCATCCACTCCCTGTTGTCATTATTCCTCCTCTTATCCACACAATGGGAGGCCCTGATTGCCTTGTGAAAACTCTCAAATTGGCTTTTCAAGCCACTGTGGGTTAGTGTGTATGTGGATAACAACGTTGCTACCAACAGCGTGACAATAAGGATAAGAGAATAATTTTCAGGCTGCACAAATGCACTTCATGATGTCGTTTTGTGGGTTCTGATTCTGAATCTGATTCTAGTTGGTAAAGCCAAAGACTTATGTTTTAGAATCTTTTTTAGGACCGTTTTTAAGTCAGGTTTATTTTTATTGCACCTTCTTTCAAATGTTAGGAGTCATTATTAGTTTATATAAACCTAACCGAGTCTGCAGCAAAGACAGTCAATTTGAACACAATACATAGTGTTTTCATTTAATGTGACTTTATTAAAAGTACTGATGAGCAGACCTTTCAGATGATGTAAGGATACATTTCGCATCGATGTATTTATCTTTCTCTACTGTAGACTGTAGTTAAAGCTTGTATGTATGATGTACTGACCGAGGTTGTGAAACAGTCCGACACGAAGGTTGACACACACGTTCAGGTTTTTCCAACTCTAGCCGGACATTGCCGACAAAATTAAAAATAAATCCACGTGCTCATACATATGTAAATTAGATATTAGTGTTGGGCTGTGCAGCCAATGACTGAACAGTTTGCCTGCTGAAGCCTTTGCCCAGACATAAGGCTGCTGGCTGGGCTGCTTGTTCTCTGGTAGCTTGCTCTTTTATACGGACAATGGCGGAGCTCTGCTAGACAACAAGGAAGTGCACTTCCGGTGGGTGGCAATATTCGCGGTGAAAGGTCGCAATCAGGAACTGTGACATCACACGCCATACGAAGTCTACATTATGTGCTTTATCTACTGTATTTTGACTGAGGCAGCCCACAAAAACATGACTGAGTCATCTTTTTCCACACTTTACCTGCAATAGGCCCTGCAGAGTCCCAAATGTACATAATCAAATGATAAAAAGTTGGTTTTGCATATGTCCCCTTTAATATTTTCTATGTAAAGATCAGATCAGCTACGTTGGTGAATTAAGGGTTTATTTCAACTAAACCAGAGTTGGTGATTGTTGGAACAGTAGAAACACTAACAAAGACTGTGATGATGATATGCAAGGTAAAATTACCTTTTTTGTCTATGGAGTGTGGTGGCAAGCGATAATGATATAACGGCTGTTACTGTGTAGATATAAGGTCTATCTCTGTAGGGATTTCCATAATGTTGACACAGAATAACAATCTGAGCCTGTCAGTGTTCGTGGACGTACTTTGATGGGTGCATTTGTTAGCTAGCTGACGTTCAAACCATTGCAGCCCTTTTCTGGTGAGTTTTATTTTATTTCTGTCCCATTGTTTTGCTCTTAGATGCTGGTGCTCTAGTGCGACATCCAGAGCCAAGTGAATTTCGTATACATAAGTATAGTAGACAAATGTCCAATTTAAAGTGACACCACTCTAACTCATCTTGACAGGCTATTCTTGAAATGAATATAAGGTTCAGTGAAGTTTGATGACAGGGAACTTTATTTTGTTGTCAGAATCACAAGAAATGTATTTCCTTCCAGCTGAAAATCATCTCAGAGTGGAAAAGAGGTGGTAAATCTATTTGTCGGGCCAGGGCAAAACAAGGCTTGTGTCCTTGAAACTGGCGGAATAATATAAGGACATAATGTTATGACAATAAGGCAACAGTTCCATCACTCTGAATCTATTTCTGCTATCAGAAAGCTATTTCATACCATTTCTAGAATTTCAGCTCTGGGAATATATAGCTGACATTTTTTTATAACGTGTGGGACAGATTGTGTTTTATCTTCCTGCTTCTCTTATGGATTTATCCCTTGTTGATGACATTGAAACACTGTTCCTGGCACAAAGTCAATAAGAAAGGCTGCAGTGCAGGTTGGGATTTTGGAAATGCCTTTTTTATTTCTGTTGTTGTGTTTTCTTGGGTTCTTTTCTAATTCAGCTTTGCATAAATCACTGTACCTCATGAAAAAAGCTCATGTTTGGGGTTCAGTATCTTGCTCAAGGATACTTCGACACATGCCAGGAGGAGCCGGGGATCGAACCCACAACCTTCCGATTGGGGGACGACCCGCTCTACCTCTGAGCCACAGCCGCCCCGGTAAAGGTAAAGGTAACACATAGAATGCAGAAGGACATTATGCACTGGTGGAAATTCTGCCTCAAAGAAGGTTATTAAGTGTTATTTTCAGTGAAAATTTGAAAAAAGAAAAAATGTATGCATTCTACATGTGTTGGATTTTTCCTTCACTTGTCACTATATGTCAGGCTAGAGCACAAGCATCTCATCAGAACAAAACAATAGGTGCTATGGCAGAGCAGACTCCATTGACAAAACCAGTAATATTGCCTAGTAGATAATGGTAAAACAAACTTCAGACTTGACAGAAACAAAATATAACTCAAAGATAAATTGTCTTTGTTAGTCTTTCCACAGTCTTTCCAACAATCACACTGGTTTGGTCAAAATAAACCCTTAATTCACAGAGTTTGATGTGAAAACAGCTGCAAAACACAACACAAAAGTGTGTGACCATGGCACGAGCAAAATTTAAGATAAATGAGATAGCGTTAAGTCCTTTGGTTTCAAATGTAGGATTGTCACATTAAAACCACTACCATGTATTACCGGAGGTAGTAAAGTCATAAAGTTTGCTTTTGGCCTTGTAAATGAATCAGCTCAATTTATAGTGCTGTTATATTAAGGGGACTTTTCAAGAAAGTGGAAAACTTGCCAATCAAAAACCTGGTCATAGAATAAGATTTTTAATCCAAACATTGGCTTGGAGATCTGGGTGCAGAAGCTTCACTCAAACTAAAATATCATCTAAAGGTTACGCAGAAAATTCCATTCATCATAGCAAAAGCATGAATATTCATTGCACAGTTGATAACACAGCACTTTTCAGTCCATTTAATTGGGTTAGAGGAACTGTCTAGACTTCCAATCATTCAAGAGATTCTTTAAAATGTCTCTCCTTTTTCTGTAGATTGGTGGTTATCAAAGTGCCCATCTGCCTCAGTCACATTTGGACTGTTCTTAAAAAAAAAAATGACTTTGTGAAGATAGACTAGACTGTTTATCTTTCACTGACACACCTGTTAAACATATTTTATGGATTTTGTTTATTTTATTCAAAACTAGTCAATGAACCCAAACAGTGAATTCAGTAACTACAAAAAGTTTGTGTAAAACAGCAGATTATTTTATCTTTATTTATATATTTATACATATATACTTAAGTATTTTTTTTTATAATTGTTTAACAATCATAAATACTTAATAGGCTTCTTTTTTGACAAATCTAGTGTTTTCTTGTCCCTGATGCTTGGCCATCAGGGACAATTGACATTTACAGAAATTAACCAGATTTTCAGTTTAGCACAAAAGAGGGATTGGGAGACCCATGTTACTGACTGATCACTCTTCAGTGATATAGAGCTATTAAACACTTATTTTAACAAATCAAATGGGTTTTAAATGGTTACTCATAGTTGAGTCTTTGGGGTGCCTGGAGATGGTAAACACAGTTGATGTCGTATCTTGGACACATTCACAGATGGCGTATGTGTGGTCTGTGACCCTCTGTGGGCGTCCAGAATGCCTCTCTTTTTCTGCTGGCAGTGTTGAGAGGAAAAGGAGCCATGGAGTCAAAATGTCACACAAAGTGTGACTGACCTCTCCCGCTGATAGTCTGTTCACAAGGAGTTCCCATCAAACCTAGATTGAACATAATGATGCACTGCAAATAACCCCACAGACCCATCTCGCCATCTATGTGAAAGACTCGGTGCTCGCTGTCTACACTCAGACACACTATGGGATCCTCCAAAATTGATTTGCTCTTAGTGGGTTTCTGTAAGATGTCAATTTTGTGCACTTTAGCCATTTTCCCTTAAAATAGTTTTTCTTCTTTGCTGATGGAAAAAACATGAATTAAAATTGGTGACAACACTCAAAGAGTAAAAAAAATAGACATGTATTGAACAGTTCATTTAATATTGTCGTAAGAGAACATCTTAGGGGAAAAAATAGGACGGCATTTGAAAGAGGTCAGCTTTTAAACAGAGGAAAGGGAAATGGAAAGCCATTAAAAAGAAACAGCCATTAGTACTCACAGAGTGCTGTCATAGCTTCTCAAATCATGAGATGGAGCCTGACTCTAGCCGAAGGCTGGGACTAAGCATCATGTGGGACATGCTGGATGTGTGCTGACCCTTTTTATTCATTCAGACTTTCAAAGAAGACAATTTTTTTCTTTGAGCAGATGCACTTCTACTCATTTGACAGCAAGGTATGGCCTCAAAATAATCGTCATTGACCTCACCGAATGTTTAATGCCATAAAAAGTAGCATTTTTCACATTTATATTTGGAAGAATACGATGTAGATGCATTTATTTTCACGAATAAGATAACAGTCAGATAACAGCTACTCATTTTGACAGCAGCATCTTAAATATACCGTCTTTCTAATCTTAATGTTGAACTGTCAAAATTCAGCCTGTGTTTTTACCGGGTAAAGCATGTTGTGCAAATTGCGGGAGTACATTTGTTAAATCGCCACAAGGCTGCTCATTAGATTTAAGGAGCGCTTGCCTCTGCTGAATTCTAAATTGGCCATCTTGTACAGCAAAAAAATGCTTAATGGTAAGTTATTAGCCTGTGTATCCAGTATGCTTTTTGCTTTTATACTAAGTTGAATAAGATGTCTTTAAATTATTATAAAGCCTGCATAAGTAATGTTAATGAAGTCAAAGCAACGAGGCTACATTTCATTACAGAACTGTTTAGGTGTTCAGTCAGCACACTGACAGTTGCTTCATAGTAAAAGTCACAACTTGCACAACATTGTCTCGGGTAGCTCATCCAACATTTTTGTGTGAAATAAATAATCAGTCTCCAAACTAGACAGTTTACTGATAACATAAGATTTTGAATATATATCAAGTGATGAAAATGGAGAGCCTGTCCAAATGTGCCAGCCCGTATACCAAGAGCCACTTGTATGACCCAGTGTAATGAAGGGGCACTTGGCTAATTTAAATGTCAAAGACAATATAGTTTCATAATGTCCTCTGTAGCTTTGTTAGTCAAGTGGTTTTGGTCCTGTACTAAGCAGCGAGGGTCTAATGAAAGGTGCTATCAAGTTGTATGATGGGTAGTGTAGGACTCCGTTTTTTGGAGCTTGACCCATAAGAGTATCTTGGTCACTGCAATACTCTTTTTTAAAATGTTATGGAAGTGCAAACTAAAGTAAAGTAATTTTCATGACTGTTTGTGCAGTGACATGGGGGGACAACAGGGCCATGGGGCTTGTGTTGTGAGCATTAAAGGGGAAGTCCTGAACAGTAGCTTCAATCTATTGGGGTGGCAGTAGCTCAGTCTGCAGGGACTTGGCTTGGGAACTGGAGGGTCGCCAGTTCAAGTCCCACAGACCACAAAATATGGAGTGTGGCCCTTGAGCAAGGCAACCTAAACCCAAGCTGTTAATGTTGCAGCCCCATGTCTCTCCCGTGTGTGTGTGTATATAAAAAAAGAATGAAAAGAACAATTTCCCCAAGGGGATTGATAGAAGTATATCTTCTTCTTCTTCTTCTTCTTCTTCTTCTACTTCTTCTTCTTCTTCTTCTTCTTCTTCTTCTTCTACCATCCATAAAGCTGCAGTAGGTAACTATTATAAAAATAACTTTTTGGCATTTTGGCTGAAACTGACAATATACTGACAGTAGTATCTGAGACACTAGTTCCTCCTAGTGCTCCTAATGACAATGTGTTGGTGGCTTGAAGATAGCTGATTGTTGAGTGTCATTTCCAAAGCGTCTGTATTTGATAACTTGGGAATGAGACTCGACAATAAATCATATTTTTTCACAGATTATATGTCTCATGTACTACTGCCAGGATATAGTGAAAGTTTCAGCAAATGTTTACTTCAATAATATCATTGTAATGACAATATATGCAGCGTAGCAGTACTGCTAGATTCCCCATTGTGTGATCTGACAGTAATGGGGGATCATAGTTTGTGCTTGTGGCAGTGCTTGAGACATCTTTAATGTTTTCTTACTATACTAAAAGCTAGAAAGCAACTACAGTATCATCTTAAAAGCTAGCTAACTCACTCATAACTCACTGGCATGGAAGTATTCAGCCAGAGACAAAAGAAAAAGCAAGAAACCAATAAAAAGAAACCGAGAAAGTAGTCTAAAATAGTGGCATTCATAGTGTCGTCACTATGGATCTCTTAGATCTTAGATCAGGCGGGCTGGTAACGGTGGCAGAGAGGAGGACACTGGACAAACGGCTGGACAATATTGACAATGCCAGCCACCCCCTGCACACTGTCATCAGCAACCAGAGGAGTCTGTTCAGTGAAAGGCTGCTCCTTCCCAAGTGTAGGACCAATAGACTTAAGAACTCCTTTGTCCCTCGTGCCATCACACTCTACAACTCCTCACTCAGGGGGAGGAGGAAATAGGGTAAAGAGGACAGAAGGAAAGGATTGGTAGCCACTCACTGTCACTGTGCAATAACTGTGCAATAATAATCCACTCATACATACCTGGACACCCTTTTTTTTTGTGTGCAATAACTCGATCCACAACTTAAGTGCAATAATTTAATTTAATTTAACTGCTAATTTCTACTTCATGTCATTTATCCACTGTTTAACAACACAATGCCACTTATCCACTGTATAACAACACAATGCCATATATATTTATCCTCTATACAGTTCTCTACACTTATCTTATTTGATTTCATTTATCTTTTTTCTTCTATTTTATTCTTATCTCTACTTTCTATATATATATATGAGTTTATTGTTTACTGTTTATTGTCTACTTTTTTTATATCTAGCAAAGAGTCTATTGTTTATACTGTTTTTCTTGTACTGTATTTTTTTATACCTCTTTATTTTTCCACACTGTTTTTTGTAAGCTACTGGAAATTCAATTTCCTTGCGGGAGTCATCCCAAAAGGATCAAGAAAGAGAAGTCTAAGTCTAAGATGGGCTACCAGGCAAGCTCATTGACTCATCCCCTGTCCTCAGTTAAATACAACGTTTTCACATTTCACATTGATATTTGTGAAACAATGTCAGCTTACAGTTTACAGTGTAGTGGATATGATTTGTTTCCCCATACTTGGTGTGTGACACATATCATTACAGTTGGTTGGATGCATGGCTGTAACAAGAATACAGTGCTGATTGTCACAAAGTAGCTAAAACAATATCTAGAACAATATGTGAACAAGGAATGTGCTGATATAAAAACGTAAGTACAATTATCTTGGCTAAAATTATGTCATCATTTCTCAATAACTGCTGGAAAACAGATTTAAAATGTTTGGTTGCGTTCAGTGTTTTTCTGCTCTTATTTCAAAAGATTCTATTTGTTTTTGTTAGGCACCTTTTTTGAGAAAAATGTCAACGTACTTCAGACTTTGCGATCATGACTGTAATGAAAACTTGAACTATAGTATAGAGGGTATCCGTGGGATCTTAAAATCTGAATCCAATAACCTGAATTTTAGGCCTTAAAATGTGTTTTTTTTGACACAGCTTAAAAATCTACAACACCTACAATTTTCCAACATTTTCCGTCATATCCTTTAATTACCCTTTTTTTGCTAGTATGAATGTAAAATATGTCTTTATTTGCATTCATAATGGTCTTAAAAGTACATTATGTAATTTCTGCCACTAGGAAGTGTCTCACATCAAAACAATAACAAGTAACAACATTTTATGATGTAGTGAAGTATTATGGAATTATGGGAGTTACTGTCGTCTCCACCATTGCCGTCACTGTAGTCAGCTTCTCCCGAATTAAAAAAATCACTGTTTCTCCTAAACTGTTGGACAGACAAAGGACGTCCCGGAGGGGCTGCAAGCTGAGCTGCTGATAACTCTAGCTCAGGTTGTTTCTCTGATAACTTAAGATCCAGATGTCCGATGACTAAAATCCTTCATCTGGTTCAAATCTGGACTTAAAAAGCACCAAAATCTAAACAGTGGATGATAAAAATGTGGCTTCAAACTGGATAAAAAGTCAATGTATGACAGCTTCTGGCAGACAACCACAACACAACAACAAGGGGATATGATGCCATTGACTGGCGACCGGTGAAACGCAGTCAAGGTCAGTGGACCGGCTCAATATGTCAATCTCAGTCATTGGGCAGCTCTGGAAGTGAGTATGCGTTCTACATCTTGCTAGTGTACATGTAAAGCATATACTTACTTTAATGTTTTGCAATTAGCTCCTCAATTTGATTAGAGACGATATAGTAAGTATTTTGTATTGAAATACTAAATAGATGTGTCCATACCCAGACAGTGGCTGTCTGAAAGGTAGATTGTTGGTGTAAAATCAGATTAGGGACAACCTGTTGCACAGTGATGCTGTCTGTTCCAGTACACTGTGTAATCTTCACATTTATAAATTGCCCTTTGTACAGGCTGCAGGATTTGGGGTTAAATAAAATAAGAGCAAGTTTTTATCTCCCAATTCTTAAGCAAACTACTTCAATAAAAAGATACAGTGCTGATCTGTGTCTTGACATGTTAATAAGGCCATGACAAAAAAGAGAAAGACACAGGTTGAAGGCAAATAAGTAATTTATTTTTACAAAAGCATAATAGTTAATAGAAAATAAAAATGAAATGAGATGTGGTGGGCAGTACACTCGGTAGTGAAGGTGTTTGCTGATAAGTGAGATGTGTGGTCTTGGGAGATGATGTTGAGTTGCATAAATCAAACAAATATGAGCAGGGGAGATAGCTCCAATTTCGGGCTTAAAGGTTTCCATTAAGGGTGTTTGTGTGTCTTTGATAGCTTCTTGTATTTTGTGGTGACGTTTCAGGTTGGTTGTATGAATTTGTAGCGTTTCTATGCAGTGCAGCAACCCTAACAAAACATTGCTTTCACCCGTTTTTGTAAAGGCACTGTGTTTTTGTCAAAACTGGTTCAAAGATAAATCTATTTCTTCTTCTTCAGCGTCATAGGTGAGGTTTCTTTAATTCTGTCTTGTTTAGTTCTCGTTCTCCTCCAAAGGTTTCTGATTCACTCTTATGTCTGTTTGTCTCACGCACAGAATTGATGTGTTTTGTACCTCTCCCCCTCTGTGCTCTGCTTTTCATGTTGGTTGAGGCTATCTTGACATCAATTTAGAGTGCTCGGTTTGGTGTAACAGCTCTCCCTGCTAATTCAGATATGGCAGAATTTTTATGATTGGCCAGAGGTATGAATCAGAATGACTATTTTGATAGAATTAGATAGAAATCATACAGTCTGTCTCTGTGATTTTTAACAGGTCTGTTTATGTCTTACTCTATTGATATCAATATCAGGGTTAGGGTTAGAAGTAAAACTCAGCTGGAAGTTTTTACCTTTACTCAGATACACAGGTAGATTGTTCTTTTTTTCTATCTACCTTTTGGGGAAGTTATAAATGACGCTGCCATACTATGGGAAAGTAAAAATAAGCCACTTTTATGGATATAAAGGCACCATCTTGAATCTGTTTTGAAGAGTGACTTCTGAGTCACTTTGAATATGTCAGTAATGTTTTTATGATCTGATCTGAGTGTTAGCTTTACTATAATTATAAATGCATGCATATTGGAGCATGTGTTTTTTGGAAGATATAACCTAAATCAACTTTGTCGAAATAATAGATGCAGACACTGTTCACATAGGACTAAACACTCTTAAAAAAACAATTTGCGCAGTGAATAGCAACTGTATGTATTTAAATACCATAGCTTCATGGAATTAAATGTGTGAATGGTTATTCAGACAATGTTTCTGTTCATTAAGAAGTACTGTTTATTTGTATAAATAAGTACAAAAATCTAATTGGTCATGAATTCTTTAGGAATTGTGTATAATTTTGTTTTTGCCTAATGTCTGTTGAAAAGAATTCCATATGTATTTGACTGGCAATTTAATTCAATTGTGTGTGTTGTTCATGTGGCTACAGTGTACATAAGTGTGTGTACATATGACTGATGGACCCCAAACTGTTGCAAATAGTTTCTAGCTTTCTATCAGCATTGGTTTATGTTTTCCTTGTTGTTGCTTTTCATGCATATATATCTAAAATGCACATAATGTATCAAGTATCATATCTCAATTCTCAGTTTTCCACTAAGCATAAACAATCTCTTCCCATAATGTTCCCCAGAGTGTGGTCCCTGGAAATATCAACCTCTTGCAAGTGTTTATGGGGAGTAAGAGAATGCAAATGCAGACTGCTGACCTCCTTTACAAGGCCAAGGGTGGCTTGACGAGATCGGCCTCATACCTGCTGAGTTCTCCTCCCCACCATACAGACCTTTTCTGTCATACACACCGACTCACTTACTCACATACACACCAGGCAGAAAGTTGCACTTCCTTCTGCACACAAATATAACTTGAGTGCGACCCTGGGGACACCGGGACCCTTCGCTCCAGATGGCCATGGCCTCCTCCAGCCCTGCCTGACAGCCTATCACAGTCTTCCACACTTACGGAGGATCCAGCTACCCCGGACCAACTAACCTTGACACGCTTAGCAGACACATAAAAATACAACACTATAACAGATGGAATATAAAGGAATACACAAGTTCCTTAGCGTATTATGTGTTCCTTTTACTACTACACAGACTGATACTTTCATTTGTTTGACAATAACTATACGCTTAAAGACATTTTTTATTATATCTTTATTTAAGGTTGAGTTTAGATGAAAGCAATTTACTAAAAAGTATAAGCCTTTAACATTCTTCATTTACATAGTCTTAAAATTTTACATAAAGGATATACAGTATGTATATATATACACATATATATAAAACAATATAGCAGCAAACACCTATTATCTATGTAAAGATACAGTGGAGTCATGGTGTCACACACGCTCTGTGTACAGCTGTTTGTTGGAACAGAAAGACTAACAAAGACTGTTGGTGACGAGCAATAGTGATTTTACAGCTGTTTCTGGTTAAACAAAAGGTCTATCTCTGTAGGGATCCTTTACATAATGTTGTCAGATTATGTCAGTGGCAAAAACAAGCGCTTTTAGTTTTGATACATTGACAGACGCATTTGTGCTCTAGTGCGACTTCCAGTGGCAAGTGAATTTTGTGTAAATATGTTTATGTGTATATATAACCTTTAAAATGACTAAGAACAAATGGACATAAGTTTTGTACAAATGCCAAGAAATTTAATTTGGCAGAGATATGCTAAAATGTATTTTCTGCTGTTCACTTCTTGATGTCAGTTGAGTAGATAGATCAGCTTGTCGGACTTTACTCAGATGTACTGTATAACTGAGTGTCATCTGCGAAACAAGGAAAACATGCATGTCTCATGTGGTTTTGAATGTGAGCAATAAGAATCATGTAAGTACAAAATCAGTTCTTAAAACTGAGGTTTGAAATGCATCATAAATCAATGAATCAGAGGAAATGTAATCACTAATGCTGCTTAAAAAGTTTGGATTTGCTGGCTAAATGTCAAATATAACAACCTTACCACAGCAGGTCCTAAAGGTATCAGCACCATTTTACATTTTAGATCAGCCAACATACATACGGAAGTCTGAAATTACCATTCATCAAAAGATCATTTGCATTATTTATTTTCTTTACCACCAGATGTTGCTTAAATGCCATGTTTTTAGATAAGATGTTGAGACTCATCACACGTCTGGAAGATGGTTCCAACAAAAAGCAAGTAATCACCTAGTGTCCCCATTAAAACTTTTAGGAATTTATTGTTAGTGACGAACACTGACAAACACTTATCACATATATGCTGTGAAATCCAGAGAGGTACAGTATCACAGGAGGTATAATTATAGATCTGATACTATTTGATCTTTTAACAAAATGTTTTCTCACAGCCACTACCAGTTTACTGTATCATAAAAGTGAGAAGTGCCTTATAATTGAATCTAGGCCCTTGGTTTTGTAATATTATTGTCCTGGGAGCTCACTAGTAAACTCTACCCGTATTTGTGGGGAGAAACAATGACTTGTGTGTGTATCCTGGTGCAGATAGAAAAAAGCTGAGATGTGCTTACGGCAACCATCTGATCGTGCAACTTGTCGTTCAAAGCGCTTTATCTTGCTTTTTCAGTTAGAGGAGTGACAGATATGCTAAAGATGTGTATACTGTAAATGTTATCAATCGCAACCATCTGCAGTAATTGCAAACAGAAAGCTCTGTTATAGGACAAACCAGGACAGGATGAGCCAGGCTAACGCTCTTGGAGGAGAGACAAACACAGCCACGTCATCCTCCCCATCCTGTAGTTTATCATTGTTCAGCTGTGTGGTGTCATCTTTCCTGGTAATTAGCCTGCAGCACTCTTTCTCTTTAGTGATGGAAGGGCAGCCGTGTTATTATAGGAGGTTGGTCCGGAAAACGCTGTCAACACACACGCTCTAATGTGGGAAGTGAAAGGCCTCTTCCTCATGGTTCTGTTGCAGAATTATTTGAATGCAGACCAAGTCAACCAATTGATTAAAGAGGCTTGAATCGAAGCCCAGAAGTAAAATGCAGTGTCTGGTTCAGAGTTGATAGATGGTAGAGAGAAAGAGGAAGGTGATGCATGGGACAGCAGTGTTAATATGGCTCAATATGAGGTGTGATGTCAGAGCCTGGCATCTTGATTAAACACATCTTTAACTCCTGATATTTGCATTGTCAGTGTACTGATCCCCTCTCTCCAGGCCTGTTGTATTGTACTCCTATTTCTGTCTAACCCTATTAGCTACTCCCAAACCCTTAATCTTAATGTTAAGAGATTACAGCATAGTTTCAATGGCTATGTGCATAGACTCTGTGGCTACTGCATCATGCGGTGTGGCGATATGCGATTTTATTATGGATTGCCAAAAAACATTCTCAGATAATAATAATTGTAATGAATTTACATTATCAGGATAATCAAATGGGATAATAATGAATATCCTCACAAGTGACTTGAAAAAGTGTTTAGTGCGTCCATTTTTATTTATTTTCAAAACTAGCAACACAGAGCTAAGATCTGGAAATATCCCACCCCCTCCCTTCAAGTCTCCCTCCTAAGGCCTGATTCAGTGATTGTCTGGGCTTATTACAGGCCTGCGACAACACCAGATTTTCTTTCTTTTTTTCCAGAGCATTTGATTTTTTTAATTGTGTTTCAGAATTTCAACAAATATACCAGAACATGCTTCTGAAATACATTACATACCCCAGCTTTAAGGATTTGAAAAAATCCATTTGTAAAAACACATCCTTATTCATGGTAAAAATGTGACGTTTCAGGAAGTTTTTCCTCTTTGTGGTTTGTATAGTGAGAGCAGAGCATCACCCACTCCCTATCACCCCCACCCTTTGGAAACTGGGAGCTGCTGACAACCTCTCAGCAGGTTTCAATTGGTGCTTAAGATGCTGTTTCCACGTGGAAAGCAGTGGCCCCTCCTCCCTTTCTCTCCCTTTACGTCTCTCTCCCTCCGTCTCTCTTTCTCCTGCCCTCCCCTTGCATTTGTGGCTGACGGAGACCTGACTTTGCTGTGCAGACACTCTCCCTCCCTCAGCATCATCCTGTCTTTCCTCCCGCCCTCTCTTTTTTGCTCTCGCCTGTGCGCTACAGTCTGCTGATAAGGAGCACTCAGTCCAGATGGGCAGCAGCTAAAACCGTTTGGGCTGTCACTGCAGACCAGAGAACATTATTATTTCGTTATGTTTGCCTCTATTTGGTATGCCAAGAAGCTAGGGAGACGACTTGTACATAACAGCCGGAAAGCTAAAATGCTAAAAGACAAGGTAGGTTCACCACTGTGTGTGCTTCACTGATTTGCTTTGGGTTGACAGAACAGGTAGAGAAAACCATGACAGGTGAAAGACACTTCTGCTGAGCTCAGCTTCACTTACATATCATTTGATATAGTCGTCGTGAGTGGAGTTGCTTTTTATAGTCAAGAGGTAAGAGTTAGGCAGTGCTGCAGCCAGTAGTGCTACTTCAATTCACCTGTTGATGAATAGTGTTGTTGACGTCTGTGTTAGATTTTGGGGGTAAATTAGTTGACTTTGCTCAATTGCGTCCTTTCTGCCTCATTTGAGAGGGAGAATGAGCAATGAGGGACACATACCCTGCTGCCTGGAAAGCCAAATCTTGTATTCTGACTGACTACATAGATGGGAGCTCAGAAGCTCACTCTATCTCAACTAATTAAGCAACAGCGGATCGCCTATCCCACTCATTCTGTCCCGAGCCGAGGTTTTCTTCACTGTCATCTTTTAAGTCATCTGCCTTCAGCACAGCCAAGTTTTGACACTGCAGACACTGCTCTCGCAAGCAGATTCTCCCGCTGGAGTCATCTGATGGATGAACCAGACTGCACATTTGCTATGCTGTCAGGACAGAGAGCTTTTCTCTGTTGCCTGTAGATACTTTTTTCCACAATGATGTTGTTTACACAGTTAAAAAGCATAAGATGTGTATTGCCTGGGGGCAACAGATATGTGGCTGAATATAGGAATGTAATATATATTTAAACAAAGTAATACAGGACCTAAGGCTGGTGGTGATTGTCAGTCCAGAGTTCTCAACAATTACTGGACACATTTTCTTGAAATTTACTGTCAGGTCCAGATTTGTCACTGACTAACATTTGGCATAATGATAAGCAAAAACTTTTTGTCCACATCACCATGAAATTTGCTGTGGATATCCATTGTGGCCCTCTTATCAATCCTTATGTGCGACCATCAGCCAAAATATCCACCTGTCTGCAAGGAATATTTATATCTAATGGCTAAGCATTTTGGACACTCCCTGTGTTGTTTTCTTGCACTAGCAAAATGTCAACTTTACACAGAAGCTATTCCATAATCTAAAGGGCAAATTGCCCTGATATTTGCTGTCTACATTCACGCTCCAAAGTAGATGATCCCTCTCCTTGACAAACTTTAAAACTTTAACGTAGCTCTGGGTCAGGCTCCAAGTTCTCAGTATGTAGTTTATGTATCATGGGGTGAGTCCAGTTGTACAGTCTCTAGGAGCTGCTTTAATATTATACTGCTCTCCATGACATGCATCCAGTGTGATTCAAGCATTAATTGAAAGTGGATGTCATGATGGCACCAATTTCAGTCAAAGGAAGAGAAGCAAATTTTGTGATCTTTGGTTAGAATCTTAAGCATGGCAGATGATATCAGAGGATGGGGACACCTGTTTTAAAATTCTTCTTTGTTATTTGTCACCCTTTGACGCACTCACCCCACTTTTTTCATCATCTGTGATCTCACAATTTCCAGCGTGGACTGGCTCACCAAAAATTGCAGTATCAATCCTACCGATTATACTCCAGCTATGTTCGTAATCTGTGACCCCCTGAAGTGTGTGTGCCAAGGCCATGTTCACATGAACAAAAAGCAATGTGCTGCTTAGCAACAACTGTGTGTATGTGGTGGAGGCTGAGTGCTGAAGTAGAGTGCTTGTATTTTATCTAAAGGCCCAGGGTAACCTGTAAAGGGGGCAATAAGGGACATAATGCATTATTTTCAATAACAGAGCATTAGCAGAAATATATGGATACCCATAGTGCATAAAATGTTATGTCCTACACTATTCTTCCAGCATAGCTTGATCCATTTAACTTGTATAACTTTGTGAAATAACTTGCTGTACAGCAGACAATGTGGAGATAATTCACATCCTCATATGCTGGTACCAATACTATTGTAATGTTCTGTTTTTAAGCAAAAAAATAGTACTTGTTTTTTATGTATGCATGGGTCATATTTATTTGAAAAGGTTATTTTTGTGGTGTAGATATGTTTGAATGTACTTGTTGAACTAAGGAGGTGCAGAATGTGTAGCACTCTTAGCCAGTCTGCATGACAGCCTTTAGTAAATGATCTGCTGATTGGACTGTGGTGGCCCACAGCGATGGAGGGTATGTGTGTGAGTTTGTGTATATAAAGTACATGTACTGTATGTGTGTATGTGTAGTGATGCATAAAGCACAGCCAGACGCACATGAGAGTAGACTCCCCTCAGCACAGCTGGGGAGCAACTAATTGGAGCTGTGTGTTGTGTGTAATATTTTAAACAGCAGATTCCCTTTTTTTGGAGGATTTCACATTAGTCCTGTATTGACTATGACTACAGTATTTGAAAGATTTTTGAACGTAAAGAATTCAGTTTGGCTTGTCTCAGTTTTAAAGAACTTTGATTGATTTGTAGTCTTTGTAATGCACTTTGAACATCTGTTCAGTAAAGTCTTCTGCCCTATTGTTTTCGATACCTTAGAGAACTTAAACTTGCAAAGCAGCCGGACTTCCAAGATCACAAAATCACATGAGATCAATCTTTTTCATGTTTCAAAAAAGGTTTCAGACTATGTACATGTTCAGACTATGTACTATATGTGGTTGTGTCCAACCACAAGGATTGGGACCATATAGCATACTATGTGAAACTGGTACTGGTAGCTACACCATGAGTTATGAATGTGGTTTGACGGTAGTTGTGTGTGAGAAGTGACTGCTGCTTGAAAATGGCAATGGCAGCTGCTAAAAAGGTTAGCGTAGATGCTGCTAGCATCATTTATATCAGAGTATTTCTTCACTGAAAGAAGAGCAAAGAACGACACTGAATGGAAAAGATGCCATTAACAGTTGATGTGATTGGTTGAACTTAAACAGTGATAGTCAGATGGTTAATCATCCTTGTTGTCTGAGTTTCTGGATTCTATCCTTATTATCTACATTATCTCTGCATATGTTATTAGTCTGCAGCATCCCACAGAGGCTCAGTTGAAAGCGGTTTCTCAGCAGTTCTGTGCATATTTATTATGTAGTGCTAGTATTTTGGTAACAAAAGGGCAATGCAGTGGGGTAAAAAAAAGAGAGAATTGAAGGGCCATTTCTAAAATTGGACCACAGATATCAGGTTATATTATGGTCAGTGAGATGAGCAAAGCAGTGCTGGTGAGGTAGACAATGAGTCACTGACATTAACCAACGGATGGGTTTTGCCTGACATGATCAGGTTATACAGTACAATGTTGGCCATTTTTGTATCCTGCTTAAAATCATATTATAGGCACTGTCTGCATTAAAAGCTGTTTCAGAATCATAACTGCAGAGGGGGTGAAGAGTAAATAACAAAGGCTAGCCACTGATGTGAATCAGAGTAATTTAATAATTTAATCTCTGTATCTCCAAATGATAGGCTTCCTGTAATGAGCTATTATGACTGTCAATTGTGTGGATAGATATTTTCTTGCTGATGGATTATCTCACCTCAGGAACAAATTTTGGCATTTGTTCTAGTTTTAAGGCCTATTACAATCTTTCAGTGGCTGGATGTTTAATTTCATTTTAGTTTTTAGTGTTAAGAATAGCATAGCAACTTGGCTTACCCCATTGGCAGATTGTTTTGCTCAATACAAGAACATTTGATTTTATTTAAGAATATTTGGGCTGAATAGTTGTATGCCACTGCTGTCCCCTGAGTGTCGTATGCTTCTATCTGTTCATACTGTGTAAGCATAACTGTCTCACTTTTCTCTCTGTCATTTTGTCACAGGGCAAGTGGGAGTAACTGAGGGCTACCTGGCTCTCCACTTCAAATGGTAGCCTGCTCTCCAAACACCCCAAATGAATCTGTTTCTACAGCTGTCGATAGCAAACTCTGCTTTATTTCAAAGGACTTAGCCAGGATCACAGCAAACCCCCACAGCTGCTGAATGGCTGTCTGCTGTCAGAGATATCGTAATTACAAACTGAGCCCACATAAATAAGCCAACAAAGTAGCACATACGTACATATGACAGGGGAGGGTTTTGTATAATACTGCAGTTGTAGAGATCTAACAATGGCAATTTTTTACACATTAATTACTTAAAAATATATTTTTATTATACCACAAGCCAAAATTGAGACTTGCAAAAATCACAAGTCTTAATATATGATGAGTACTTGAAGGCAGCATCTGCTGCATCATTAGCTGAGTGGGGAGAGAGGAGTAAGCTGCTGTATCCAAACACTGACACAGTGTGCTTATTCTTTGAGCAGGCAGTGCTTGTAATCTGCTGAGAAAGGCTCTTTGCGTAAACAAACTGCTGACATTGCCTGCACAGTGTGGCAAAACCTAACCTATGAACATAAATTGGAATGCTTGTATCATTGGTTTAACTGATGTGGCAGTGGGAGTTTGATTTGGAGAAGCTCAGTGTGAATGCTACGGGTCATGTTTAGATAGCATTCATTGTCAGCATCACCTGACTGACATAGGTTTCCCATAGCTTCTTCAGACACACTTGCCCACTCATCACCATGAACTATTTGGCATGGTGTCCAACTGAACAGTGGCCATTTCAAACTGGATTTACAGTAAACTGTTTGTTATTTAGTACCAATATAAACCAGTTAGACTGCATTAAGACATTTTCAAACAGGTGATGGACAGTTGAGAACATATTATATGTATTTAAATTCTAATGATTTCAGTTATTTATGTGTAAAAAAACCTTTGCTGGTCGCTGCTTCACAAATGCTACATATTGGCTTAGTTTTTGAGGTGTAAGAAAATATCAATACACATTACACAGTATTGGAATATCTTGTTTTGTAATATCTATCGATTTTCAAAAATACTGTACTAATTTTTGTGTTGAAACCGCAAACCGCTAGATAGCAGTGTTGTAAACTGAGGACTATGATGTTAGATTTGATACAGGGAAGGTTATAAATACCTTCTGGTTGCATAAAAAAGTAAACTTTTTTGCCTGGTCACCCCACTTGTAATTTAACTGTAATTTAAATTAAAATTTAGATTAATAAAACTTGTTTAAAAACTGAAATTAACACATAATTCACTGATCTGTTATGGCCACACTTGCTTAAATTCAATGATAAAAGACGTAATACGATGTATTTGAAAAAATGTAGATTCGTAAATATAACAGTGTATTGATTTTTAATGCCAGCTTTAGATATTTCTATTCAGTGCTTTATTAATGTGCCACAATAATGAGTTCAAGTATCTCCATTTGGGGGGAGAGTTGTGCCTCTCTTTTCCACTTCCATTGTCATGGATTAACCTGCTCTATTCCCAATCTCTCTCTCTCTCTCTCTCTGCCTCTCTCCCTGTGGTTGTTACTCTCTTGATGTGCTGGTGGCAGAGCAGCCATTTGCTGTGTGGGAACCAGGTCCTTTTGATAATGGATGTGTACTCCAGTAGCATGATAGCCAAGTGGGTTTTTTAGAGGGCCCATCTGGAGAATGAAGAGACATAGAAACATGGCAGTGTGTGATGACGTTTTCTGTTTGCCTCTTTTTCATATTTTTTTAAGCCTGTCAACATGTCTGCTGTGAGCAGAATGCTGCTTTCACATTCTGCTTACCCTCTACCTTGTTTTATACGTACCTGCAAGTTCTTATCAGTGTCACGCCAGGCACATCTAGTCCTGCAGTCATCCAGCTCTGAAGCAGGAGAGCCGTTGTTCGCAGGCAGCCCGGACCCAAGGCCTGAGTTGTTCCATCATCTTCACATGCTCCTGCAGCCTGATCCACCAAAAACCAGGCAGGGAGAAAATGAGGAAGACACACTAGAGGCTGGTGTGTGGGAGGGAGATGGTTGTGGGTTGCGAGAGAGGGAAGAGGTCATTGACAAATGAGCCAATGAAAGAGGCAGTGAGCACAAAGTGAGAGAGGGAAGAATTGGATGAGACAGACAGGTAGATGAAGCCGCTCATCTTTCTCTTTTCTGGCCAAAGTTATTCTCTCTGATTGCTCCAATCACAAAAGAGTGAGACAAAAGGTTAAAGCTGCTTTATTTTGAGAATTTTTTAATTAGCCTCAAGCAAGTGTTCAGCATTGTATTTGATTTACCTCCCACAGCAGCGACTCTGTTGTAGTTTACATTTGTTAGTTTTTTTGCTCATTATGGTGCGTTTGTGTTTGTATGGGTGTGTGTTTGTTTGGCATTGGCCCACTGTTGCTCCACCTCTTTTCCTGACGTGCTCCATTGATCTGTCTCTAATCTAGTTTTGGCTTCCTGACAGAGCTGACTTCCCTCAGGCATTAATTATGCCTCCATGTGATTTATATCAGTGGGCTCCAGCACCCAGCACTCTTCCTGCCTAATCCAATCGGATCCACGTCTGTGGCCCAGACACTGCAGCTCTCACCCAATCAGATATATTGAGTATGTGTCGCAAGTGTTTCCCCTTGCTTTACACCCCCCTAGAGCGATATCACCCATCTGTCCTCAACAGCTCCACTACATCCATTGTGCTTAAGTCCTCCTATGTGAAGAATGCACTGTGTCGCACCAAACTACAGCTGTAAAGAGGGCACATGTGTCCAGTGCGGAGCCTCTAATACACACAAACTCCAGCTCATGAATGAGAAGTTGATTTTGAAAAAAGGATAAGCTACAGCTGATCCATGGATTATTTTGTGAAGATGTTGTGGGAAATTACTGTTTTGTTTTTTTTTTAATTGGGATATTGTTACTGAAACAGGACGCCTGGTTGTTTGTAGAAGCTGTCTGACCTGCGTGGTGACCTCTGTCAGTCAGGGTACGTTTGGATGTACAAAACCAGTTTTAAGATGAGCTTTATGGGGAAGCGACGGTGGGACAGCATGATCAACAACTCATCCCTGGGCTACGCTCTCCACGGAGGGAGTGTCCCGAACCTCTTGTCCCCTCCACGCTCCGAGAGCCTGGGGACCCTTAAGAAGAGACTGTCCATGGATGTGCTGCGGGGCTGGGCCCCGGACCTAGGGAGCCTCAGCATGGGGCTCAATCTGAATTTGAGCCCAGTTAAATGGCCCTCACTAGTTACAGTCTGCAAGTGGAAACAGACCCTGTCAGAGAAGCTGAAGAAAAGACACTGTGGCTCTGAGGACGAAGCACAGGTTAGAAAGCTTGCACGTAGCAGAAGCTTGGGGACTAATTGACCCCCCTTGCTTGGAAAGTCTAAATTATGTATTTTTAGAATGTTCACCCTTTCATTGCACCATTCTTTCAAGCCCTTTAGCTAATTAATATGACTGATACAACAGTGTATTTGTGATATACAGGTTTTGCTTCTTGAATCTGCATTTAACTAAGATTAAGACTCCTCTTCAAGGGCAGCCTGTCCAAGAAAGCAGCATTGAGATAAACAGAAGATGCAGACATCACTAAGTACAAAATAAAGTCACATAAAGAGGCAGTAGGCTCATAGGGCAAAGCTATTTTAATCTTAACTAAACAAAGATGGCTCCTTAATGAATATATAATATTGACCACAATATCTTTCATTGTTAGGTTTAAACACACTGAGAGACCAGCTACATGTGCAGCAATAATGAAACCATTCACCACTCCTCTGATTTTACAGCCTGTTCCATTCCTTTTATGCAGTGTAATTACAAATGTAACTTTCCAGCATGTTCCTGAAATTTATGGAATTCATTATTAGATTTTCTATTTGATTTTACATAATGGAGTAGGCTGGTGATCTGTCACATCAACAACAATTGTTTTCTTTAACTTTCACCGAGTTTATTTACTCTGCTCTCGGGTTTGTTTCACTAATGGCATAATAAAATATTTTTAATGCTTTAAAGTCTTTAGCAACTTCCACTTTACACTAGAAGTTGGAGTTTAAACTATAGCTCTTCTAGTTGCATAGAGTAATTCAGAGGGAGAATAAGGAAATATGTTTCAAATTAATCCATTTTTTTACTGACTGTAGAGTTCCCTGAGTGTGCAGTACATGCTAGAGTGCAGTTCATTATAGATGCAGATGTTTTAAACTGTAAGGATGGTAAGTTGCTCTGGTGGCTGAAACTTTTGATATACTGATACCGTTGAGTGTGAGGAGGCAGCACAGCGAATAGTTGAGTTAGAGGCTAGTGTCAAAGATCACTGAGGTTGTAAACATGTTATTTGTGGTTTTGGTGAGGACTTTAGTTTTTCAAATGTGACACATGTTCTGTTGAAATGGCTCTGCACTTTAACACATCTGGTGTTAACTGTAACAACTACAGTTCACACTAAAAGTGCTCTCTTTTAGCTTACATTTGAGGTAGTTTGCATCCATAACGTTGTGAAGATTGTTCTCCTGCATGTTATGGCAATGGATGTGAATGCCTTCAGACATTCAAAGCTGACAGTCAACTAAAAGACAAGCTTTTTTAAAGCTGCCAGATTAAAGGTTTTCAGTTTTTGCCTTTGGAATCCCCATTCCAAATGTTGGTTTTTGAGACACTGTGGTGTCAGTCTTGTGTGTGTAGTGATGGTGGTGGCACTTATGTTTTTCAGACGATGCAGCATGACTCAGCTGATGTGTATTGCAGTTGTGTTACTTGGAACTACACAGCCAACATATGGGCCCTCATTCATATCTGTGAAATATTATTATTTATCTTTTTTCTTTTCATTTACATACAAACAAAAAAGTAAGAAGGGAGTGTTAAAGAGCAATGTATGTACTACACATACTGTAAACACTTAAAGATACATATATACACACACGTACAGTGTTCAATCTTATTTACAAACATGCTATGCTAATACAATTACATGTAGTTTATATGAAGTTATAAGACCAAGATGAATGTAATGCCAGGAATAATGATGGGGTTGAAATCAGTCAGTAAGTCTCACACACACACACACACACACACACACCTGCAAAGAGTGAGACCACTAGCCTGATTCTGTCTTTTTGTCTTAGCGCTGCTGCTCCGACAGACTGGGACTGGGACAGATGGTCTGTCCGTCTCTGAGTCAGATTTGACTTTGCTAAAATGTTTTGTTCAGAATGTTTTTAGAATTACAGTTTGATTTGTTTGTTGAACCTCCAGATGCACACTAGGCATTCGGCAGTGACTGAGTGTAACATGCTGAAAAACAACAAGTTTGCATTAGGGTCAGTAAGAAAAGGCTGTTGCATTCATAAACATTTCTAAATATTCCCAGTGTGTGATTTGTTTGTGAAGAGAGCTGCAGATTGTCCTCAAGGATGCTCTTCAAGTGATGCTAGTTAGTCAGGCCTACAGCTTGAAGCTGAAGTGCCCCCTTGTGGCAAGTTATATGTATTGTATTAAATGCAATGGATTTTAATTTCAACAATGTAGACAAGGTTTCAGTCCTCCTTCAGCTCATGAGCAGCTACAGAAGGTCCCTGTTTCTTTGTCAGATTCAAGGTCATACTTTCAATTACAATTAACGCATGTCTTCATTTACATTTCATTGTTAATGTGGCCAAATATACAGTACCTGTCTGTCCTGAGAAATTGTCTATTGCATCAATACATTAGCACATGGATTTTAGAAAGTAGGGCTCCAACAAATTTTCTTTATAAAGCCTATAAAGTATTAATAAATGTGAAAAATGCTTATCACAATTTCCCAGCTGCGTATTCAGATTCTTTTGTACAACCACCAGTCCAAAACCCAAAGACTCTTCATTTACTATCATAAATGTTAAACAAAAGCAGCAAATGTTTGACAGATTTGCTTGAAAAATCCTGATTAATTGATAATCAAAATACTTAGGAACTAAGTTTCTTTCTATCAACTAATTGATTTATTGACTAATCATTGCAGCTCTAGTAGAAAGATCATCATACATCTATCTGTTGTTGGCAGCACTGCATGTACTTGCAGTGTCGAGTTATACAGTGAAGCATATCTGTGCACATTTTGAATTCAAAAAGACATTTGCGGAGAGTGGGGGCCCTAACTGGTTTTAAACCTTTGTGTCCTGTAATCCTACTCAGAAAAACAGGCCACATGTTGATGGCACAGGAGGAAAAAAATGGCCCATTAAAGCAATTCAGCTTCCCCACCATGAGTCCTCCTCCTCGGCGCAGAGAAGATTGTGTTCCTCGCCGACAACAGCAGCCTAAGTGGCTGAGAGCTGTTCAATCAGGTGGCACCGACCTGTCAGATTTTGATTGGCTCATCCCGAGTTTGTGTTAAGGGTCAAACAGTATCCGGGTGGAGTGACAATTAAATGCACACCGAAACACACATGAGAGAGCGTGTGCACACACACACGTAGCAGAGTTGATTTTGCTGTGCAGCATAACATCTTGGAGAAAGTATTACATCAAGCACATCAAGTAGTATTATGTAAAAAAAATAAAAATACAATGCATATAAGCTAATTGAAGTACATGAAGGCTGTGACAGCATTCACTGGGCTGAGAATATTTAAATCTGTAGAAGGTTGCTTTCAGGCTTTGCTGCAAGTGTGACAACAGCAAAATCAAAAAAAGCTACTTTAAGATGACTTTATGTTTAATGTTGATGGGTCACCCCCTCTGAGTGCTTTACAAAAGAGTGAAGAGACACAAGAAAGTCCAACTACTGTGTGACAAAACTACAGTCAAATTAATAACAAATAAAAGAGACATCAAATAGCAAGATCAGGTATGCTAAGCACAAGAGAATATATGAAAAATAAAAAGTATAAAAATCAGTATAAGATAAGAATAAAACAAAGGACAGTTACAGTTCAAAGAAATGTAGAATAAATAAGTTTTCAGTTGTCGTTTTGTAATTGTTCTCAGAGCTTAACTTTTTCTATGGGTGGGAGCTTCCATAGTTTTGGTACGTAATTTGTTTGACATTTTGTTTTAAAAAAAAAAAAAAACAGAGGATCCAAGAGGCTGTGAAGGATTATAAAACGGCAAGGAATTGGTAATGCAGGCCAGTCCCAAATTATTAGAGTCTTGTAAACCAGTAATAGAAGTTTAAAATCAATCCAGATACTAGGAGCCAGTGCAGGTTAGATAAAACTTGAATGATACATTCGTTCTTTCTTGTTCTAGCAAAAGCCTTGCACTAGAATTCTGAAGTGATTTTACAGTAATTTATCCATCGATTGTGTTGGAAGACCTGTAAAAAGAGAATTATAGAAGTGTAATCTACTCAAAATAAATGCATGAATGAGTTTTTTTGGCATGTTGTTGGGATAGGAACAGCCATATTTTTTAAATATGTCTTAAATTAAAGTAAGCTGCTTTGGTCACCTTTAAATGAAACTCTAATGTAAGCTGTTTTTAGGCTCTAAACAATGAAATTGCAGTTGTTTTTATTTACTAAACGACTATAGAAGAAAAGCAGCAGTGCTAAGAATTGTGTGTTTGGTTTCATGTATTATGTATTTTAGGTGATCTTGTTTAGAGATGCAAAATACGGCAGTAGGGAATGGAAAACGGGTTGATTACTGCTGACTGACCACTGCAGCAGAGGAAACTGTCTCTGAAATGTAATGGGTGGGAAAAGCAGGTGTAAAATCTGTGGGACTGTTTTATTAGACTTAGTCAGAGCCAGGAAAGATAGTGGATTGCTTAGTCTCACTCCCATGGTGTCAAATACAGATGACCTAACCCCCCCCCCCCAAAGGCAATAAAAGCTAAGAAAACTAATAATAATTTACTTTTTCTTCTTTAGGAAACCCTTTTTAAAGTCTAATTTAGTGAACAGTTGCCTTAAAATTATGAGTTTTCTCAATTTTATTTCTTTTTTTTTTGCTGGCACAAAATGGTGTTTAAAAATCAACATAAAAACATCGGTATCAGCATTAGCTATTGGTCATATTGGTATTGCTAGTTAAAACATTGGTATTGGTATTGGCCCAGAATTCCCCAGTCAGTGCATCCCAATTACTATGAGGTAAAAATGATTGATCATAGTGTGATCTTTGTGGGACAAATAGGATATTCTGGGACTGACTCTACACTGGCTTGTGTGTATATTGTGGACTTAAATGGAAGCAAATAAGTTCATGTAAGATATGAATCAATGAATATATTTATGAATTTGCTCCGCAGACTATAAATACAAATACAACACAATATGAAGGGACAAACACACGCCTGCACTGAATACCAAACCTCCAGCATCCACTAGCTAATTATCTGTTTTTATGTTAATCTTAGCCTTATAATAATATTATAATATGAAGCTCATGATATCACATTCATATTATAATAATATGAATGTGATATCATGAACTTCATA
>JAGRRF010011533.1:25241237-25251657 GCA_019097615.1 Morone chrysops | reverse complement strand
TCTATCTATCTATCTATCTATCTATCTATCTATCTATCTATCTATCTATCTATCTATCGCGATTCCATTTTTATTAACTGCAGAGTCTATTCTGAGGTAACAAAATACTGAATACAGGAATTGTTATTAGTTATACACTAATACACAGCTATGAATATTATATTCCATTTCTGCCAATAGATCATCCTAAATGTTACACACTGGACCTTCAACAGGCAATATACTGGTTATTAATGGTAGGGACAACCCTGCTGTTTATTCTGGCATCATGTTGGCTAGAATGTTGGTTGGACAGTCTGAGGCAAAAATTCGATATCATGACAGGCGACAATTACATATCATATTTATTATATTATTGTGGCAGGCCTAAATGTGCTTATGTTTGAATGAACGTGTGGTACGTAAATTAATGAGTGTATATATTTTTTGCAGTAAAAGGATTACCTTGCAGGCATTGTGTTGTTTGCAGCCAGGGTTTAGTTCATTGTTCATTGCATTGTTCATTGATGTGCTATGCCATTCATATGATTAGTGTCCGTGGGAAGCAAGCAGAAGCATCTTAATCCCTTTCATCATTCCACTCACAAACACCATTTTCCTTCAGTCAGTTCCTGGCTTCACAATCCTGCACAGGCGGCCAACTGTAATCTCTTGCTCTTTTTGTTAAATTCATTGAGTCAGTCAGTTGGGTGTCCATCTTTGTGATGTTCAGACTGTTAGTGTGAGCCACAGCAATTCAATAGTTCACATGAACGTAAATGCTTCAGGACTAAACTGGGAGATGCTGCATATTGAATGGGGGATATTGGTGTTAAATGTTTAATAATCGAATATAAAAGCTGGGTACTTTACTATTACTGCATTAAATACATGCTGAAGGCTCAATATAAGGAAAAATATATTAAAATATCTAATATCAGAAATAGAGGTGTCATTATTCAATTTAGGATTAGCCACCTCCAAATGAGTAATGGGTTTTTCTTTTTTTATCTGAACAACGAGTAGATGAACTGTGTTCGACAGTCCTAAAACAAAGACAAATTCAATGTTGTCTTCTTTCACATCCACTAAAAAGTGATTGCTTATGTAAAATATCCCAGAGTCTGCTTTAGATCTAATTTCTATTCATTAATCTGCAAAAATACTGATTAATTGATTTGGATAGCAGAATCAGACCGAGCGTGAAAACATGTTGATAGAAGTCTTTTAGTGATAGGCACTCTGCATTATTCATTTGATTGGAAAATTATGGTAATTGCTGGTAATTAAAGTTCGGAGTGTGTGGATGATTCTTGCTAGAGACTCTGGTGAAGTCTTTCTCAATCTGATCATTGTGACATTCAGTTTGGTTTGAAGAAGTTCACTGTGTGTCCTTTTTGTTTGCTGGGTTGTTTTATTTATTGGTCATTCAGTTAGTTTGGTTTTGGTTGACATCTTTCATGTGAGGTGTATCAGGACTGTCACAGATCAGCCATCTGTCAAAGAGCATGTCCTTTGTTGATGACAAACATGAGCTTCAGTTCTTGTTCTGTTTCAATAACAAATTATGTGCACACACAGTTTGACCATCACCAGTGCTGTCATTTGACACACACAGTGATGTAGTTGATCTACAGCTGAACAGCCAGTTGAACTGGCTGTTTCATCTTAGAGCTTGAAGGTACTATATAGCTATATATGAAAAAGAAATGGTCAAACTTCCGGAATAGATTTGCTTGGCAACATTGTGTTTTTAATTTAATTTAATTAGCACCCAGCGGCTAACTTGTGGTTCATGCGTAATGCCTCCTGGTACATGTAGGCACTGCTGGTACATCTCCGTGAGCAGCAGACCTCCACTTCCTCAGCCAATAGAGCACACACTGAGGAATTCATCGCTTCAATTGACTACACTTACCAACACTGACTGGACATGAAATGAGGCCCTTTAATGGTATAATTTACTCTTTTCAAATATAAAGGTAAATGCCCATCTAGCAGTAACAAAAAGAAGCAGCCAGAGCTACAGAGTATAGTCAGGTAGTGTAACCAGTCATCTCATCTGTATGGTAGTTGTGATGGAGACATGAGTGGACAGGCTGGGTCTCTGGCTGATGACATGTGCTGTCACCAGACTGATGACCAGGCAAACCGTCTCATCTTTCACGGCATCATGTCAGTCAGATGCACAGTGGGTACTCAGTCTGTAAGGTGCCCTGAAACTACACAACAGCACTGACATAAACCTCTCTGTGTGTGTGTGTGTATGGAAACTGCATTCAGTGTGACAGTGTGTCCTTGTAGCTCATGAAAACGCCACATAATAAAATATGTTTCAACCCTAGATTTAGACAACTGTTATAAAATAGTATAAAAGATGTTCACTTATAGTTCACTTTTTGCACACAATATGACACACTACTTGATATGCATAACATTCTTTTTTCTAATTATTCACAGAAGAATGATTAGCCCTTTCTTTGCTTATTGCCCTGGAGTTCTATTCATTTTGTGAGGACGGATTTCAAAGGAATTTCCAAATGCATGAGTGCCATCTTCATACCTCAGGCTTGTTTAGGTAGTGTAAAGTGCTGTTAATCTGATGTTTGGTCACTGCTCTCATGCTGTGGCCAAAACACAGAGCAGCTCTCTTGGGAGTCCTGCCTTTAACCATCTGCTCATTTTTAACAGGCTATCAGGAGAGAGCATTTTGTGTGCACTGTGTGGCATTGGTTTCATTTCATCCTGCACAATTTATGACTGCAATATTATTGCTAGAGACTAGAGGTCAAATTTCCAATTTACAGGCTAGAGTCTGTGTAGCAGAGCCAGAACGGGCGCAGAGGAAAGACATCTTGAACTTGAAAGCTGTTAGTTAAATAGGTTTTGACGGTCTTACCATTGGTGTCGTTTATATCTGAACATTTTATTGCACATTTCAACACCAGCCGCAGCGCTGTAAGAATCATAAATTCTGCGATCAAAATGCTTGGGTGTCTTTGTTATCAGTGATGTGTTAAAATTGCATATATGCACGATACAAGCTTACTATGTGCACTCGTTTGCTACCAGTGTTCTCATTCCTGTCTCTTGTTAAAGCCATTCAGCTATAATAACGGTATCAGAGTGCTGCATATGGGAGGGGAGCAAATGGAAGTCTGTTAAATTGTTGATGATACAGAGATCCACAAGCTTGTCCCCTGGATGCATTTATGGAAAGTAGGACAGCGATGAGCCCTGGCGTCTCTCTCTATCACTAAAACCTAAAAGTCTTACTCTTTTCTCCCCCTTCTCTCTTTGTCTCTCTTACAGGCCAGCCCTGCCCCAATAATCGTCAACACAGACACTTTGGAATCAGTTCCTTATGTGAGTTTCAATTGTTTTTTGTTTTTTTAATGTACCTATTAGTCTTTTTGAGTAGATGATCAATTCCTACAGCAGGTTAAAGCACACTGGAGGAGGAGCACATTAAAAGAAAGCTGCTGAGTTTAAAGGGAGGTAGTATGGGTGGCATATAAGTACATTTTGACCGTATAACTTATCTTAGTAAAACAAATTAGATCACTGTGATGAATTATTGTCATGTCATGAATAAAAGACCAGCAAAAGACTTTCTGAAGGCCTTCACCTATGGCTCTTTTCACGGTATTGTACATCAAAACAAATAAATGAAGCCATGTTGCAGAGCAGAGGCTCAGTGAATAACAAAGTCAAACAGGGATTGGGCTCCAAGAGGGGGTTTATCTTTCATGGTAAAATTGTCACATTTGGCAGTTGTGTTAACAGATGCTTTCCTGATTTGTGGAAAAATTAGGAGTGTATCTGCCTCAGACATTTTTTTTTCTTCTGCCAAACAACATTACTTACTTTTATTCTGGCACTTAGTGCATATGATAGATCTTTGACCATAAACTGAAGAGTCAAAACTATGGAGAATGGAAACATAAATGAAAAACATATAAATAAATTACCCAATTAATAAATAAATGGATTAATATATATGCCATTAAATGTACCCACATTTTTATTAAACATAAATAGAGGCATTAATTGATATATGAATGTGACATGAATTGATATTCCTGTTTTAATTTGCTTCTGTATTTATTTACATTTACAATTTTATAAATGAATGAATGTATATTTTTTATATTATTTGGTGCATTTAATAGCATATTTATCTATTTACTGGGTCATTTATTTGTTTTTGATTTTGACATTTCGGTCCTCCATAAAAGTCATATAGTAGTATCAGATAAACTCTGCCTATTTCACTGCTGTTGCTAATTCTGCCTTCAGCCATTTGCTTGCCTCTACAATCACATGAAGTTCTGATAATTATATCTGATGCTACTCAAAAGTGATGCCCAACTGGGAATATGATCTGCAGCATCTCATATGCTCATGTGCTATTCCTGTATGAATGCATAATGACGGAAGTGCTCGCAGCTAATTAATCATCTCAGTGAGATACAGGATGAGACTGACTCTTCGGTAGCTAACTTCCACGTTGCAGAAATAGCAAATGTTGATTAACTATCACCTTGAATTGTTTTCCTCGAGGTGGGCCTATTTAGCACAGGAAGCACAAGTGGCCCTGGAAAACACCTGTCACCTTCAATCTAAGTATGTAGAGTCTGCCTTTGTGTAGAGCCGACGCATAATATCATCCTCTATGGATATATTTCAGTGTAATTTATTCAGGAGCACTGGCATGTACTTTTATTTTACAGCAATGTTTGAAGGACTAAAACATGGAGTGAATGTGTTAGCTCAATCTAATTTCTGTGTCCTCAGGTCAACGGCACAGAAATTGAATACGAGTTCGAGGAAATTACTCTAGAGCGGGTGAGTATCACAGATCCAGCTAGGCTTAACCTCAGAAAAATCTATCAGAGCCTGCCTGGCCACTGTGGTTCAGTGAAATGATGCAAGGCAGGGATAGAGGGAAGTTAAAGGTCCAGTGTCCAGGATTTTGTGGCATCTAGCTATGTAATTGCAGATCCCAACTCCCTCGCTTCAACCTCTCCTTTCAGGCAGGAAGGAGAAACTACAGGGGTGGCTGTGGCTCAGAGGCAGAGCGGGTCATCCCCCAATCGGAAGGTTGTTGGTTCGATCCCCGGCTCCTCATCCCTATCCCTATCATCATCATCTTGTCCATTGAGAAAAGCCTCCAGTGCCGTAAAGTAGAGATGTTCGAAATGTTCAATTTTTTCCTTCCTTGGCTTCAATAACACACCAATCCTATTTACTTTAATGGAGAATGAGCTAACTTGTCACTTCATTTATGAACTCAGTAAACAGTTTCCTAATGAGTCTATGTTCTTAATCACTAGTTTCACATCTTCTTCAATACATTATAATGTTTATTTAGTAAAGCCAAAACACAGAACTCGAGGATTCAAAACGGCACTCCACAAACCAATGGGTGATGTCACAATAGGTTCACACTTGGTCTACACTCAATACCACTTTTTTATTTTATTTCTGATACTTGTATTTGTATCGGAACAACTGGATATCAAAGCAATGCCATGCATCTAAAATAGCTTGTTATATAAATATATGTATAAACATTATGAAAGAATTCCCATGATCATGGCTTATACATAGTTCTAAAGTCAAATGTTACACCTCTTTTTGACTTTAGTTAGCAGGTGATTTGACTTGAAAATGAATTCATGCAAACAGCATGTCAAGTCGTCGCCCTGGAGACCTGAAGGCTTTTTGGTTCCATGCCCCTTCAGGGACGCTCAATGGGTTGTGTAAGAGAAGTTGCTATTCCCATAAGCTAACAATTTAATCAAAGCTTGACTTTCATTTTGTGAGTGGGCTTCCAGGGGATTTTATTTGCAGAGCCGAGTGTGAAGTGCAGCTCCTGCTCTGAAAGACATGGTGTTATCCTGCTGTTTTTTTAAATACAATATCACATAGTAAAGTCACTGTGATAAAGAGCCAGGAGAGAGGCTGTGACCTGGACTTACAGCAGGAGGCAAGAGCCATTTTGTGATGGCAAACTGAGGACACCTTTATAATCCTACTGAGATCAGTGTTTCACTGATTTTTAAAGAAATCTTCAACAGAACTAAAGGTCAACATTTAGAAAAGGAATTTATATTTTAATGCATACTAAAAGATCCTCTGCAGACATTTATTAAGACATATACATATATACTGTATATATACAGCTTGGAACACTAATGTTTGTCTGATATATTTTTTCCACATTAAAATCCTTAAAAAGGCATCTCCTACTTCACTGTAATGTCCATTCTCAGTGGATGTGCACTGGTGGCCTCACTTCTAGACTATATGTGATGTCACAAATCATGCTGGTAGGCCCCGCCCCTTAAAATCAGATAGAAAACTAAGAACCGCAAACTCAGTTATATTTGGTTAGAGCAGAGCTAGGAAATAATAAATCATCCATCTTTGCTCACTACATCTTACCCTTTCTTACCCTCAGGTGTGTAAAATCCACAGGTTACTTCTTTTACTTCTTTTAAAAATACAAAAATGTGAGATTATAAATATTATATACCTTATTGATATAAGCCGAAAACATATTGTAGATCACTACTAATTTGTATGTAATTAAAGTAAAAAATTTGTAGAAAAATCTTCTCAAAGGAGTACATTTGGAACATGATAGTAGTGTTGATAGTAGAGCTTTTGGTCTGGGCCAAAAAATCAGACCTGACCCGAACCCTGAAAAATTCTGTGCAAGCCCAAACAACAGAAGTTTTGGGCCCAAACCCAACCTGAACCCCAAATTCCCCTTGAAAAAAAAAAAAAACATTTAAAAGTTAAAGTACATTATATACAACCTATGACAGCCGTTTTAGACCTGTTGGGCCCAATCATGTTTAAGCATATAATCAAAGCTCTAGTTGATAGGGCTGTGGCCATACAAGGTTGATAACCACTGCTATATGTCAATATGTAAAGGTCTAGTGTGTAACATTTAGGATCTATTGGCCTGAATATAAGAATCATTGTGTTTTCCTTTCTACAGAGGGACTGGGTCCTCTTCCGGTGGAGTCAGCCATGTTGAACCGCAATGTTTCTACAGTAGCCCAGATTGGACAAACCAAACACTGGCTGTAGATAGGGTGTTCCATGTTTTTATTAAGTCTCGCGGCCACCATAGTTTCTCCTTCACCCCATCAAATACAGACGTGAGTGGTGTTCAGTCAATCTGCAGCTTCGCTACTAGATGCGACTCAATCCTACACACTGGTCCTTTAAGAAAATACCACAGAACATAGTAAATGTGCATTGTGTGTATTTTGCGTTAACATTAGCTTCAACAGTTGCCAGGAGGAAGACTACATGGAGAATAAGTGAGTCCCTGTTGTTACTGACTGCTTTCCATGGCCACAGGGAAACTCAGGGTTGGGCTTCAGCATTGCCGGAGGGACAGATAACCCACACATCGGGGACGACCCCGGCATCTTCATCACCAAGATCATCCCTGGAGGAGCCGCAGCAGAGGACGGACGCCTGAGGTCAGTCACTGATGCACAGGTTTTTAATAAGAGATAGCTAGAAAAGTTTTCAGACCTGATGGGGGAACAATGTGCTGGGAAACTCACGTCTAAAAAATGTCAGAAAAGGAGGATTTAAGAGGATGACTTTAAAGATAATCTATTTTACCACTCTCTGGGGACTGGGTTTACTCCTCCACTCCTGCACCTGATAATCTACCCTCATAAATCTTTAATAGACAACATATTTTCAATATTATACTATCATATATTATTATATATATATAATATTACATATTATATTATCATTTTCTTGTACGTCTCTTGCATTTAAATTGTATTAGGGACTAGAACCTGTTGATCCTTCATAAAACGGATTTATCCTGCATAAATGATCCTTTTTTGATTCTATTTTTCCAGTAGCGTGTATCCTAACCATAACACAAATTACACAAATGAAACTTCTGTTTATTACATCTCAATAGTAACAAGCCACTTTTCTTTCCACTTAAACTCCACAAGAACAAACCTTCAACACTCCGCAGCATCAGCACACACTGAAGCGGTTGTCTATATTACTTAAGGGTGACCCACAATCTGTAACAGCCTCATTAAATGAACAGAGGGGGTGTGGATACAGTCTATCAGATCATTTGTTATAGTAGTTTATCAAGGAAGCAAGGGCACAATGTGAGTCAATGTGATTACTCTACTTGAGTGACAGGCTTACCTGAGGGAAAAGTGTACTCGACACTTTGGACCATGGCTAGTCTAGTAATAAACCGTTGCACTTTAAGTATGAAACTAGAGGGCCGCAGCTTGATTGACAACCATTTGGCATTTCGTATCATTAACCCTTACCTTTATTTATTAGGTATTGCTGGACAAGATAATTAAAGTTCATATAAAATATCTGTTGATGTCAGGCGGATTACATGTAAGTGACTTACATAATCACCATACAAAAATGGTACAGTGACTTATGTTATGAATTGGTGCTATACAAATAAAATTGAATTAAATTGAATTGAATTGATACTTGGACTAGGTTACTAACTACAATTTTCAACAGGTAATTGCCTATTGTATCAGACAACATTTTAAAGGGCTTTTGGCATATTTCACTAACAGCGATGGATTAATTGTCAAATTATTTGACAAAGCTTATTACCTGTATAACAGTGAAGGGAAATCCCAGACATTTGACAAAGTTTGGCATTTTGATAAAATTTCGTACTTTTTGAAAACATTATGGTAAAAATTTCTTTCATATACTCCGCCTATAGTTTATACAGTATTTGTAATATTTTAACATCTTATTATTAGATTAGATTATTAGGAGATTAATCAATCTGATATTACACCACTATGATTAAGGTTTGGTTAGGTTAAGCCACAAAAATTATCTTGGTTATGTTATGTTAATTAATTGTCACATATTCTCTGTAGATAATCTGTTAAACATCTACAGACACAACTAAACAGTCAAAATGTTACAAATAATTTGTAAAGTATCTGTAAGTGGACTATCCAAATAAAGTGTTACCACATTTATAAACTATTTAACAAGAAACAACAGAAATCAGAATCTTGATATATAGACCTTACAGTAATAGTTATTATTTGTGTATAGTGTTTGATGGTTTTTGCATTACCAACTGATGGATTCCCTTTGTAAGACCCTGTACAAGGTAGTCTATGTTATACATGATGTTTGAGTGGGTCAATTTAGATTCCCTAATAAGTAATAATAATGTAGTAATAATAATGGGTAGACATCGGGTATCAGGGCTCCACATTAAGAGTGGCCTGCGGCCACAAAAATTTACTCTGTGGCCACTATATATTACATGGAGATGGTCCTCTGTGGCCCCCATGTTTTATCCCTATGCTGCACAGAAGTAAAAGTAAGAAATACTCTTGGTTTCTCTGAAGGACATTTCTACCAACTGTTTCTGTGCAAAGCTAACTGAAACTTCAAACAGGGTCAAGTCTCCTGTATATATGGTGCCCATACACCGTACGTAGACACCTTTCTATCAGAACCAGCATTAACTGTTTCAGCATTTTGAGCTACAGTAGCTCATCTGTTGGATCGGACCATACGGGCCAGCTTTCACTCCCCAGGTGCATCAATTAGCCTTGGCCCCCCATCACCCTGTCTCTGGTTCTTTTCCTTCCTTGGAGCACTTTTGATAGGTACCCCTTCTGCTTTTTAAAGTAGCAGTGATGGATAATGCTGGTTTTGGTTGCAGGCCAGTCCCTCATTATCAAAGCTGCAGCTGTGGAGCATTACTGTCAGATCAAAGATGTTATAGAGGTATTGAATGCATGCACAAAGTCAGTCTCGAGCAGATTGCAGAAGAAGCAGGTCGGGCATAAATCACACTTACCCTAATTGATGGTCACCCACTCCAAGGTGGGCAGCAAGACTAATACATTATGGATGGAGGGGAAGTCTAATCTCTGTGGGAAAGAGGCCTGATAGAGATTTGGTTTTCTATAACATTATAGAAGCCAGACACATTTCCTGTCACTGCTCTGAGACTTAAGCATACTTAATGCACCAGCATTATTAAGGGACCGCTTAGAGCATTTTAGGTGTTTCTAATGGAGGCTGCTGTTTTAGTAAAAGCATGAATGTAGTCAAACCCTCAATAACGTTATCATATCATCTCTGAAACCTGATACAAATTCTCAATGTATATTTAAATGTACTTTATCTCTCATTGTTATTGGCTGTTGTTCATTATTGATTGACCAATAAGAGCCTTCATTTACCTACCTTAACATAAACTACAAAATAACAACATACTATAGGTATACTAACTTAATGTATTGGTATAATAATTCTAATGTATCTGTATCCTTAGTACTTTTGAAACAAAAGAAAAATAAAGTTTAAAGATTTAATGATAATGTTTTTTGATTCTAAAAGACATTTTTCGCTCTGC
>JAGRRF010011533.1:25206848-25241179 GCA_019097615.1 Morone chrysops | reverse complement strand
TGTGTGTGTGTGTGTGTGTGTGTGTGTGTGTGTGTGTGTGTAGGTGTGTGTGTGTGTGTGCGCTGGGTCCCAGCTGGTCCCTATGAGCATCCCCCGGGGAGAGTTGTGTCCTTGAGTGCCAGGGCATGGATGTTTTGGTCGTCACCTCAGGGGAATTCAACTGAGCCGCTCACTGATTATGATTTTTACACACTTGCTCGCCCACATGCACACACTGACTCACAGTCCAACCCACTCTGTCTCTCTGTCACCCATCACAAAACACACATATACATATATATTGTATAATATTCGCAACATTGCCTGCAGTCTAAAACTCACACACAAACACATGGGTCACAACTGCAAGTAAACACCATCTACTGCCAGCAGTCACACACAGTTAACTCTGTCATCAAATGTATGTGCCAAAGAAAAATCTTGTTTGCTCGGACTATACTGTAAACCTATTCTGTGTTAATGTGTGTGTGTCTCTGTTGCTGTTTTATCAGGATAAAATTGTTTTCAATTGTCTTATCTTTATTGAGCCTTCCTAAGTCTCACTATCATAGAGATGGTAACTGTGATAGCCCTAAATGTCTAAGCGTTTGGGGCGCCCTATAGTTTACCTGGTAGAACTAGTAGCCCATGTACCAAGGCTGAGACCTTGCTCCATGAGTTTGACTTCAACCTGTAGCCGTTTGCTGCGTGTTAATGTAAAGATTAGCTTACTAGCTAACTATTTAAATAAATTAACTAGCTAGTTAAGTAACATTTTGCTAATATCAGCTAACATAAAATGTCACTATATATATGTAGCTTTTTATATTATTTTTAAACATCTTCAAAATGTGGTTGTCTTCAATATATATTAGCCTAGTTTATAGCGTATCTAAGTACAGCAAAGTTAAAGTTGACTGTGGCTTCCTCAATTGTTATTGGAGCACAGAGCAAAAAAGTGCAGGACTATGGAAGAGTCAGCTGTGATAAAATGGAATGGATATCAGCAGAGTCCTGAACAGGTCGAGTTTTGCAAACCCGCAGAATTTACTACCGGAACTGACTGGTTAACTGCAATTATCTCCAATTCCAGACCTGCCCCACACTGTTAATATAAGTCCCACAAACCAACCTGTCATTAAACACACGTTACACACACAGTGTGCAATAACAAGTGTATCTGTAGAGACATGAATTCAAATCATAAATAACCATAGTCTGTTTGGCAGAATCAATCACCAACTGTTGTTACTCAGTTCACTGCTGCTGCTTCCACACAGCCAGCTGGGCACCGATGTCAATCAAGCCCTGTGCCAGTCTGAATCCATCAACACACACAGTTTCAAATGATCTGATGTCCTGCCACGCAAACTTTATAGCGTCCTTGTCCTCCTGTTTTGGCGGTTTGAAAGTTGTGTTCTTAGAAAAAGTATATATAAACTGGTGCAGCACCTGTGCTCCTGCTGCAGCTGTATGTTTCCTCAGAGAGGATGTGTGAGCTTGCAGCTTTCACAATAAAAAAAATCACGCCGGCTGTTTAGGTTTGATAAGATTTTGCTAATTAAGATGTTAAAAATAGCCTGCACTCATTTTCATTTCTGATTTCTCCAGAACACATTTTTACCCTTGCCTGTACCCATGAATGTATATAAATATATTTTTTACCTGTTACACAATGTTTTTACCTGGTGCATATCCAAGCTGGTGCAGGAATCTGGCTCTCAATGAAAATAGTCATCATCATGTGATTCCATAAAGTTTTGCAACTTTAGATACAGCTTGACTTTGAAAATAGGTTTCATCAAATGGTGTCTGCTGTAGATCTGCCTTGTGCAGCCTTGCTCTTAATTATTAGTTACTGATTACTGATTACTTCTCCAAGAAAGTAATCCAGTTACTTTACTGGTTACTACTAAGGTACTTTTCAAAAACATGACACACAACCTGAATACGCTATAAAGCAATAGACCCATTCTATTCTTTCTGTATATTCCATCATCTAAAATTAAATCAAATATAACAGTCTCTATTTTAAAACTTGTTTTATTAGTTTCAGTCTTTTAACTTTATGCACATTGCATCAAGCAAATTAAATTAAATGCAAACAGTCTCTGACTTTAAGAAAATTGTTGAACATTTAAACCTATTTTGTGCATATTCCACCATATTTTAATGAAATAAAGCAAGTTCTCTAATCCTTCATTCGAATAGATGTAAATAAAATACAGCAATAAAATAATTAAAATCAAAGTCTGTCCTGACTGTATTCAAATTATTAACATTTACGTCTTTTAACAGTCAGTAAAGTGCAGGGACGAGTAATAATGAGTTTCACATTCCTGTGTCAGCTTGCTAGGTGCTTGCTCAGATTTGAGGTGGAATTTTTCGCTGTAGATAAAGATTTTATTCCCACGCAGAGTGTACCTTTTACCGAGTCAAACTCAAAGTAATGTCGGTACTTCCAGCATTAAACGCTGCATGGTCCTGCTCTCCCACGCTCCATGTTGTCTCTTGTTGATCACTACACGTATCAGTGTTTACCACTGACGTCGCGGCGCTCATACAAAACAAAATCACGGTTAAGTAATACAGTAACGCAGCCTGCTTGCGGGAAAGTAACAGTAATCTAATTACTGTTTTTGCAATTGTAATCCCTTACTTTACTCATTACTTGAAAAAAGTAATCGGATTACAGTAACTCTTTACTTCTAACGCATTACTGCCCATCAGTGTTATCAATAATTATCATCACTGATTTACACTGTTCCTCCTCCAGAGTAAACGACTGCATCCTGCGGGTGAATGATTCAGACGTGTCTGAGGTTTCTCACAGTAAGGCAGTTGAAGCCCTGAAGGTTGCAGGCTCTATTGTCCGGCTGTATGTGCGGCGCCGCAGACCAATGCTGGAGACCATCATCGAGATCAAGCTCATCAAAGGACCAAAAGGTGGGGTCACACACACACACACACACACACACACACACACACATATATACAGTCCTGCTAAGTCAAGCACACAAATATTTACAGTTGTTAATAACTTCTATCCAAATAGTGGTGGTATTGTCTCATGCCCAACATACGTATATATGTGTCGATACACACAGCCCAGCAACTAACCAACTACTTTCATATATACGAACACACACAGGGCTTGGCTTCAGTATTGCAGGTGGAGTTGGAAACCAGCACATCCCTGGTGACAACAGCATATATGTCACCAAGATCATCGATGGGGGGGCAGCCCAGAAGGACGGACGACTGCAAGTTGGAGACAGGTTGCTAATGGTGAGGACAACAATGTGTTCAATTTTAAAGATATTTCATAAAATAGATGTTGACAAATAATTCCAGTAGATTTTCACCGATTATTGCACGTGGAAATGCAGTATCGCCTCAGTGAACCTTAGTGGAAACATTAGAATTGGGGGTTGGGGGAAGCGGTCCAAACTGTTTCGAGGGAGTATCTGTTTTAGATTAAAAGCTCTCTGGCGTTTCTGTAGACAGAATGGAAGTACAAGGTTGTTGATATGGAGACTATACACCGTTTCCTCTAGCGGCATCGATGTGAATTAGGTTACGCTGTGTACAGTGTATTACACATTTTGAAAGCAAGAAAGGGGCAACTTACTGGCTCAGTAGTGTAACAGCAAGCTTTCTCTTGAGGAGGGCATCCTTCTTGCTTAACCAGTGCTTAATTTAATTACCTTCCTACTGTCGTGTTCTCAGCCGAACACCATCTGTCATAATCCAGTCCCCTGAAGGCAGGGAGCACGCCGGACTAATCTAAACAGAGCAGTAAGAAAACACAAGGCAGCCTCTAAAACTCCTGCCTGAACAACCAAGGACTGTATCTGTGCTCCGACAGGTGAACAACTACAGCCTGGAGGAAGTCTCTCATGAGGAGGCTGTGGCCATTTTAAAGAACACGTCGGACGTGGTCTATCTAAAGGTGGGGAAGCCCACCAATGTCTACCTATCAGATCCCTATGGGCCTCCTGATATCACACACTGTAAGTCCTCACCTCTTGTTTTTGAACTGATCAGTAGTTAGAAAAGTTTAACCAGACTGCAGAAGGCATTATCCAGTAAATGTAAAGATGTTTAAGTGTGTCTTTTGTTGCTTATTACACATGAGATTTCTTTGCACTAAATACATTTTTAAGAGCATGACTGTGAATCACTTATCACATATTAAATGGGAAATGGATTGTAGTTGTATAGTGCATTTCTAGTCTTTTGAACACTCAAAGCGCTTTAACACTACATGCCGCACTCAGCCATCTGTACTCATTCAAACACTGATGCATAGCATCAGGAGCAGTTTGGGGTTCAGTATCATGCTCAAGGACATGCAGCAACCTTCTGATTGGTGGACGACCTGCTCTACCTCTGAGCCACATTAGCATTAGCAACATTAGCATTCATTTGAGGCCTTGTTTTTGTCCACTTGAGTGCTGCAAGTCCAATAATCACTCTCCTGTAGTTCTGGTTTGGTCTCCATCATCTGCTGATAAAAATATCTCTTTCGCCTCTAAATGCTCCACTATGTTCACCAGATAGTCTCTAACTGTCAGCTGTTTGGTTCTGGCTGTTGCTAAAAATGGGTTTGATGAGAATATTACGTTAAACGATATGTTAAAAAAAATAATATTGCAATTGTGTTGATTTGATATTTTGATTGCAATGTGATTCATTTAGTAGGAATGATCAGTTTTGCATTACAGTTTTCGTTTTAACTCAAGACTTATCTCAGGATAAATCCCTTGAAGATGTAAAATCTCGTTTTAAAGGAGGTCCCATAAAAAAAAATCCTAAATGGAGAACAATTAGAGTTACAACATTAGACTAGACACAATCAATAGAAAAGATCAGTCTATATATGAATAATTTGATGTATAAATAACAAAACATTTAGCCAATAAAGATAGTTGTGTGACATTTGTTGGTGTCTGTACCAAACCAACATGTTTTCTTACATTTGGAGGACATCTCTGCAGCCCTACAGTACTTTATTATAACACTGGTTGTTACACATTTGACCTTTATCAAAAAATTGCAGCTTCTGTCATTTGGATATTGCGATTTCTATATATTGTAGCCCTAAACAAATTAACAAGCTAAAAGAGGTCAAAAGCTCAATTTGACTGAAGAATGATAATTCACTGCACTCAACCTTTTTAATTACCCTCTGGGCTGGTTACACATTCTCTTGTGAAGATACAATCTCCAACTTCAAATAAAAGAAAAGCATTTTCAGTGACAAATGTAAAACTACATGTAAGGCATTATTGTTATGGGTGTACATTAGGGCTGTTGCTTGGATTCTGTATTTGACACTGAGTCATAGAGATTTATTTTATATGAATATTTGAATGTCACCGGCACACTTTCTCAGCATGATGGAAATGTGTCAACTTGTTTGTCTGTTTATGCAGCTGTCACTTTACTCCCTCTCGCTCTTCCTCCACAGCCTTCTCTCCGGCCATGGAAAATCATATCTCTTCCCCCGTCAACAGTGGCACTCTGGAGTACAAGTCTGGCCTCCCCCCCATCTCCCCCGGGAGTTATTCCCCCCTCCCTAAGCACTTACTGGGGGAAGAGGATATAAACAGGTTGGATGGTTTTTCCTTCTTACGGTAATTACTTCCCTTCCTACCAGACTACTAGAACTACAGGTAGAAGCTTTGTCCACCCCGCTCCTCCTGTCTCTGCCCTTGTCGTCACTGATCTGTGTTGGTGTTTGGATCGCCTGTTTTCTGTTAATCCCACAGTCTGTGTCGAGTTCTCCCTGCAGTGTTTTTCAAAGATAGCCTCAAATAAAAAGACATCTGGGACAATAAAGGTGGGTCCCTTGATCCCCAATCAGGATCTGCAACATTCTGATCACATTTATCAAAACTAATATTTATAGAATAGAAGCTCCCCAGAAACAGCGATTTGAAAACCACTGGTTTGCTGTAGTCCTGTGTTTCTATCTTGCTGTGTCGTGTTTGTGGCTGAATGTCTCTCTTTGTGATTTCTTTCCAAAGAATGTGTTGTTTAGTGCTGCTGTGATGCACACCTGGAAACCACAGGAGCAGCGAGTCCTTGCTTCATAATGAAACCCAACAGAGCCATAGTATTTACATTGTGTTTTGGTGTTGGTGGTACAAGCTGTTGTTTAGATAGGCTTTGGCAATGTGGGTTATCGGTGGAAATAATGTTATTATAGCAAAGGCTGCTTCAGGTCCAGCAGCAATACAATGACACTAATATATATTTTCATAGAAAGCAGTATGTGTGTGAAAAGGATGTTGTTTTGCTGTTTTATCAAGGGTTGCTGTGTTTTTCCCTGGGATCATGAGTCTTTTGGGTTGCTAGTGTGTAACTAACCCCTTCAGTTCTTCTAGCTCCCTCCCTTTCAGCAAATTTTAAAATGCATCAGAGACCTGCAAAGGACAGTGACTTTAGGGGGTGTGGCCTCACCACGACTAAAGTGATTGACAGACTGACCACAGCAGTGTAGCAGGAACAGTGGGCTAGTAGTCCAAGCTAATGAGCAGTTGCTGTAAGACTCCGCTGGAGCTATTACAGTCACTAGAAGCACATTCACACTGTTTGTAAAAGTTTTTGTGTGTTAACTGTGTTGTAGCTAAGCTAACAGATCAGGGATGCTAACACTCTGTCTGTGTTGGGACTATAATGCAGTCTGGTGTTTCTATAGCCATCAAAAGTCCAAACCACTGCCTGTAAATACAAAAAATATAAAGTAGAGGGTTAGCAAAAACTAGCATAAACACCTGTGAATGATGCGTTGATCAGCATACATTTGAAAATGTTCACAGACTCCCGCTCAAAGTAAAGGCTGGATACTCTTTACGTAAATGTCTGATGATGAAGTAGTCCCAAACAGTTGACTCTATGTCAACATTGGACTTGCAAGGTTCAGAGTTGTTTAAAACAGTCAAGGGTGTGTTGAGACATTTTCATAAATTCAGTCAAAGTCAATGTTTACACCAGCATTGATGTGTTTCATCACAGTACAGTAATATAATTAAGATTACAGCTCAAAAAAGTGAATACCTCTTTGAGGAAAACTACCATTAAAAGCAGGATACATCATTTAGCTTAGTCTGCTGTGAGGAATTCTAAACAAAATTTTACAGCATTTGAGTGGGTTGTGGAAAAGTTTTTCCCCCAACATAATGCTGCAAATGTTTTTGGAAGATAAAATTATTGTACAGAAAGGCTTTCAGTGACATTTCTTAACCTTTTGGGTTCTTATTAATGAAATGGCGGAAAAAATCCAGTGTCAGAGCTTCCATGAGCTCTGATAGTTCCAGTTTGTTCTTAGCCAGTCGAAAAATGGCTGCCGTGTATCTAGTCTTTTTCCCTCTCCCCTTATGTATTTTTCTACCTGTTGGCTTTTCAGTCAGTCCTCTCTAACAACTGCTCCCAGTCCAAACAGAAGAAAAGCTTAAGATGTCTTACTGGAGTGAGTCACAGCCAAACATTAACAGCTCCCCACCTCATCTGCCCCAACACCTAATCCCAAAGCAAGTTGCCATACGGCTCGGGACCAAGTGGGCCAAAATTCCTATCAAGTCAAATCGGAAAGTAAAGTATTTGTGTTTCTGCTCAGCAAATTTTGCCAGTGGTGGATGTTCCCCTTGTTGCTTGTCAAACATAAGGTTTGGTCTGAGCCTTTTTATTGGTTACATGTCACAGCATTTGAAGAATTTGATTAAAGCTGATTTTTAGGCAGCACAAGAAGTGGTGGATACAAGGGAAAAAAATATTACATAAGACATAATGCTTCTTAGATTAGAATTAGATTAGGTCATTGTTGCGTGCTGTGGCAAACATTATGTTCAGATTCCATTTGCAAAATAAAGACTGGGGGAGGAATATGGCAGCCCAGGGATAACAAAAGCTCATTTCAGAGGATAACTGAAGGACCCCTGTGTTAAGCTTTGTTGAGTGAGGGATTTAGTCGTCTATTCTCTTTGGAGTTAAGAGGTTTACTGTTTGCTCTCGGCCAAGGTGCGTCCCTAATAGCCTTTGAGATTACTTTGCTGAACTTAAGTGTAGCACTCTGGCAGTAGCTCGTGTTACTCTTGTTCAGTGTTCTGCATACACAATCAGAACGTGAATGCTACAGAGCCAAGTGGATCCTCACTTTCTGTAATCATCGATAAATCCTGTATCCAGCAGCTCTATTCATTTTATCACTGTGACTGTCAAATGTCACAAATTGTTCCTGATTTCATAAGCTAATTTCTAAATGTCAGAATTCTGAATATTGATATTTCTATTTACTTGTTCTTGCTTACTAGAGGTGGGGCCAAGAAGTCATATTTTTGCAAGCCACAAGTAAGTCTCAAGTCAAGGTCTAGATCATGACTGACAAGTCCTAAGTTCTAAACTTTGGGTTTCAAGTGCTAAACAAGTCATAATGCACTCTTAACAACAGATTAATTATATATTAAACATATCATTTGTCATTTCTACTCTCACATCAAAATTAACAAAAGAGGTGGCGTAGCATGGGATGATGGGAGTTGTTGTCTTCACCACCATTGCCGTCATTGAAGTCAACTTCTCCCGGTTAGGATTCCTTCAGTGTTCATGGTTCAGGAGGTTTTTAAATCAAATACTTTTGAATCAAATATTTTAGTCCACACCTGTTACTTATCCAATGTAGAACCAAGCAGGAGCTATTATATACTTTCCGTAAATTCTTTTAGGCTAATAAATTAAAGAAAAAGAGAGATGATCCACACACCCCACAGACCAGCTGCTTAGTCCCCCTCCAGACTCTTAATGGCACGTACGGGTCACTGCATTTCGGTCTGATGTAGACTGACTAGCTGCCTCAGCTCAGCTCATTGCAGTATGAATGATTCAGCAAGAGAAACGAAGCCCCCTGTCTGGACCTCTCTGGCTTCTGCTGCAGCTCACCAGTGGGTCATTCTTGAGACTCAGTACGAGCACAGAATCCAGAAGTCGGAGTAGAATTAGAGCTGGTATAGATGATTCGGTTATAGGAATGTTTTCGAGCAGTTAAATATAAAACATCATTTACATTTCCAATCTGTGACCTTTCACATGCCTTAAGCTTCGACCCTGCAGTGTTCACCCACCCCAGTCTCTGGTCATCACGTGCTGCTGAAGAAGAACCCTTTGCAAGCATTTTGTTTGGTTTCCTAACACATTCACACCAGGATGCAACGATTGAGAAATTCCCAATTTGTTGGCAAATACTTGCCAATACTGATGTGTTTTGTTTTATTCACCCTTTTGTGCCAGTCTACAAATATGCCTTGTTACAGCTCAGGCAATTTCTCTTCTCATCCGATATTGTTCGATATTTTCTAACACCTCTTTCCAAGATGTGAGACACAGAGATGAACAGTCGCTCACTATCCAGGCTGTGGCATTGGGGCACATAGGTTTTTGCTGGAAAACTCCAATATCCAATATTTGCACATAGGCCAGTGTCAGTCAACAAGGGCAAAGATACCGATGTTCGAGCGATACATTTGTAAATCCCTCTCTTTTTGGAGTTCTCACTCCTGATTGTAAGTGGGATCAGGAATGCCAGAAATCTTATTCAAACTCTGTTTATCAATTTATTTTAGGCTTTAGTTCCATCCAGATGATTCTTGAGATAATAGATCCATAAGGACTGCAGTGTGTGATTTAGTGTAAATGGTATATGGACCTGTACTTGTATAGCGCCTTTCTAGTCTTCTAGACCACTCAAAGCGCTTTTCACATTACATTCACCCTTTCACACAGCGATGGCAAAGTCCATCGAACAGAAACTAACACATTCATACACACTCACCAATGCTATGCATCGGGAGCAATTTGGGGATTCAGTATCTTGCTCAAGGATACTTCGACACGTGCCAGGAGGAGCCGGGGATCGAACCAACAACCTTCCGATTGGGGGACGACACGCTCTGCCTCTGAGCCATAGCCGCCCAAGTGTGCCACAGTGTAGCTGTTACTATGATGATACCAGATAGCTTCATTCAACCACAGTCAGGCAGTGGGGACAGAGTTGGTGAAGATGTTCTCATGTTTGAACAGGATGCAAACACATAACAGTTGGTCAGAGAGATAGAGAGAGAAAAGAGGATGAGGAAGAGAGGAGTGTGTAGGTGGCAGTATGCTCAAGGCTGTGTGTGTAAATGAGCTAGCGTGTGGGCAAGATCATCTACTCTAATCTTGTCTGCATCAAGTAGTGTGATCACCAGCCTCACATCTACAGACTACACGTACACACACAGAGAACCATCTCAAACACACAGACACATTTTGTCTAAATTACTCCTTTCCAAACCCACATACTGTACTGCACGCTCCAGTTAACACACTTGAATCCACATCAGGTCACAAACAGCAGACACGCACACACTGAATGTGAAGCCAGCGATGTGAGTTTGCAGTGTGTTCACAGCAGATTAGTGCTGCATCTCCATGCAGGCACACTGTGTGTGAGCTAACACACTGATGTTAGTGATGATGATGTTGATGACTCAACTATAAATCCCTGACATGGATGTTTGCTTCAGTACTTTTAAGGACATGGCTTTTTCTGTTTTCTGTTGTCTCATGTTCTTCTATGGAGCATGTTTGTTTGATCAGTGTCTAAATGTGTAAAATGAATGTCAATAGCAGAATTAAATTTTACGATAAAAGATGTTGTCAACAGTGGTTGTCGGTGGGTGGTTATCAAAAGTTGACTTTTTCCATCCTGTTAGAAATCCTTCGCTAGATGACGGGGAGGGTCACAGGTTTGATTCCCAGCACTTCCAGTTGAGGTGAGACATTTAATGTATTTAGTTGCCTGCTGCATGCTCTTGCACGTTTGTCATCACATGTTTTTTGTCACAAGCAATTGTTGGAAATAGAAATTACATTATGACAGTTTTAAACATGAGCCCCTTTAATTTTGTTTTGGAGGCCTGACTAAATGTTTAGAAGAAATTACTGTTGAATGTTTTTCGCTTAAATCTTTCTCCTTAGAGATAACCTTCTATCATCTAAACAATACACAAATAATAACTTACCCTAAAAAAGCTATCAAAAATATGTATATTGTACAAAATACTGTAGATTATTCTCCAGCCAATTAAGTTGGCCACCAATGAGGAAGCTTGTTCTTAAAGAGTATTTCTAACAGATCACACTGTTTGATGCGCTTGCTAACATGTTAAAGGTCCAGTGTGTGACATTTATGTGGATCGACTGGCAGAAATGGAATTTTAAAAAATTCAATATGGTTTATGGTTTATGGTTTATGGTTTATGGTTAATCACCTGAAAATAAGAGTCTTTGTGTTTTTCTTACCAAATGCTGTGTTTACACCAAGGCAAATAAATTATTTGCATGAGTAAACTCTACATGTAATGTTGTAAAGAAAAGAAAATGTTTTTTTACACTTTATACCCTACCTCAAATAAAAAAATATTACTTTTTGATAATTGTTTTGATAAAAAATATATTTTGTAGATTTTGGTCTGAGAAATGAAGGAATCTTTTTATGTCATAATTTGCTACATTCTCATTTTGTTAAAAGAAATTGTGAAATTGTCATATGCCTCCAGTATCATTGTGACCACGTCACCACACTTAAATTCTGCTGCCTGCCCTTGAGGACCGCCTCTGTAGAGTTCTCTCTCCTGATTGAATAAAGTGGGAACAGGATACCAGAGAATGTATTCTCTGTTTACTGCAGAAAAGAGGGACTGGGGGACCCATGTTAGTGACTGAACACTCTATGTCAGTGATTGCTGCCAGAATGTTGAGCTATTTAACATTATTTTAACAAAAAAAATATCACGAACAGTTCCTTTAACAATATCCAGATAAAGATAAAGCTCCTTGCCAAACCAAAACACTGCTTTTATGAATGTGCTATGGCTCTTCATTTAATGGTAAAAAATTTAATTAATCGAACAAAATACAAGATTTGTAGAGCTTGCTGCAGAGATTTTCACAGCATACGTTTTCTTAATCTTTTTAGCTTTCAGATATGTTAACTCCACTACCACGTGTGACATGATGATAAAGAAATTAGTTTAATGAGTGTCAGCTGAAACAGTTACTGTACTGTACAGATCTCGATTAATCAACGCCAGAACCTGGATTGTTACCAATTTTAATGATCGATTAAAGTTTTTAAAAAAGTTTTTAAAAATGTATCAAGCAAACACCATATTGCAGGCCTTCCTTATGGTCTCTCTACTACGTCTCATACTGCTTGATTTTTTTAGTCTTTCATCTTTGTCATCTCTGTCATCATTATTTATTCCAGACCCTTCAACCCCACCTCTGTCTCTGGACACTAACCTTTCTGCTCTTGTCTCTCACTCCACTGTAGGCCTCCTGAGCCAGTTTACAGCACTGTGAACAAACTATGTGACAAAGCACCCTCCCCCCGACACTATTCCCCAGTGGAGTGCGACAAAAGTCTCCTCCACTCCGCCCCCCTCCCAAACTATCACTTAAGCCTGTTCCCTGACTCGGACATCACCAGGTACTTTCCATCACCACAAGCACCATAACCACCACTCAGCCACTGTCCCATTCCACCATATAAATGCCACGTTACCACGTCATCCTTTATACCCACCTGGTTTTATTCTTATGAGTTCAGTTGCTTGCTCCCTCCTTCAAGCCCCTAGCCACCACGTCATGGTGTTGTTTTTCTTGAGCTAGCATGCCTTTCTTCCCTACACTTCTCTCTCTTCAGGGCTCCTAGCCTTATCTACCACCAACACATTGACACTTTTATCCAGTGGTGGAAGAAGTACTCTGATCTTTTACTTCCAGTAAGTAAAAGTAGCAGATTTTAATAGTGTTAAGTGTCATTAAAGGAGTATTCTTGTGGGACTACCACCTTATAGGGCCCATACTACACAGCATATGTATGTATACATATATATATATATATATGTATACATATTCAGCGTCCTTACTTACTATCAATAGGCAGTGATTAGGAGGTTGTTGAAGGAAAACTTTTAGTTAATGGCCTAGTAGTTGTAGAATATGGTCATACAGAATAAGGCATTAATAAGTGCTTTATAATGACTTATAAAGAGCCAATGCCAATGTGCATGCTGTTGGTGAATATTGCTCCTTCACATCAGTTCTGTTATTTAAGTAATTGTAATTAACCCCCAATGCAGCAGTACATATAATCAGTGTTAGAGCAACAGTCATAAGACTTCAGGTGTTTATCATTTCTAGACATTGTAGGACAGATGTATGACAGAGGATTAGAGCCACGTAGATTTGTTTGAGTTCTGAGATTAAAGTCAGAATTTTTATCCTAATCTTCTTGGGCTGAGTACTGCTGTCTCCTCAAAATGACGTTGGAGCAGTCAAGGATCTTCACTTTGGTGAATGCAGTCCCTCTATCATCCTCACATCTCTGTCTCACTTCCCTGATTGGTGGATGTGAGGAAGAGACGTGAGCGAGGGAAGCAGAGAGCATGTTAGCCAAATAGTGGGAAGCACCCAAATGGAAATGGAAAGTCATAAATTGCTTTGGTCATACACCAGTCAGCCATAACATTATGAGCACTGAAGGGGGAAGTGGAAGGACACTGATTATAACATTATTATGTCTCCTGTCAGTGGATGGGATATATCAGGCAGCAAGTCAATATTTTGTCCTCAAGTTGATGTGTTAGAAGAAGGAAAAATGGGCAGCGTGAGGATCTGAGCGACTTTGACAAGGGCCACATTGTGATGGCCAGACGACTGGGTCAGAGTGTCTCCAAACCTGCAGCTCTTGTGGGGTGCTCCCGGTCTGCAGAGGTCAGTACCTATCAAAAGTTCTCCAAGGAAGGAAAATTGATGAACCGGCAACAAGGTCATTGATTCACGTGGAGACCAATCCAACAGACGAGCTACTGTAGGTCAAACTGCTCAAACAGTTAATGCTTGTTCTGATAGAAAGGTGTCAGAACACACAATGCATCACAGATTGTTGGTATGGGGCTGCATTAGGACCACAAGGGTGCCCAGGTGGTCAGAATGTTGTGGCTGATCGGTGTAAATGTGACACTGCAGAGGCTGCATGCTGCCAGGGTGACTCGTGAGCTTGCTTGCTGAACTAACTTACTAACCTGATTCTTTCAAGCTTGAGCTTTAACCGCCTACCAGTGCCTAACCCTATTTATACATGCATTCACAAGAAACTGTTTTTCATTTAGAATAAAATAATGCTGTTATGTATACTATAATATTAAATATGTCTGTGTGGGCATGTTGCTGCCTACCATATTAAACATATGTTTTATAGCTCTGCTCATGTGAAACCACACATACTTTTTACTGTTTAACTTCACCCTTTAAAACAATCTTTGGTCAGCAAGATACATTTTCTGGTTTTTGCTGTTACCATGGTAGCACAGTTCCTTCTCAGATTCATTTTAGTCTCAAGTGAATGAGAGTAGAAACGAGTTATAAGAGCATTCTTCCTATGACTGATCCAATATAGGGAATCACATCTCTGGGACTGTGGGCAACCAAAGGTACACCGAAGGGCCGTGAAGTAAGGAGCTCGTATTGACAGTTTTAAGATTGTGTCATTCAGCAGCCAGGCTGAGCTCTTGGCAGTGCCTAGCTGAGCTTAAAAAGAACTGTTGTGTTAAATTGGATGAACAACCACCTTTAAAAATGTGTTCTTTTTGGTAATAGAGTTTTTTGATGCAGGATAATTCATTCCTTTAGAAATCTACCACTATTCCTCTCTGGTATGAATGTATTTCAATGTGAGAAGCGGATAAGATTTGGATGAATGCTGTGGGTAATTTAACATGACATGTAGAACTGACACGTGTGGTCTGATTATTATATATAACAGAATATATTATGAACAAATTCGGTCCTCTCATGTCCATGGGTACAACATTTAATCAAAGATTCACTCATAGAAACCTGCTAATAAGTGACCTACTGCAGTTTTACAAGCTATACAGTATAGATGTGTGGGTCACAGGCATATAATGTAGACACTGTGTCTCCACCTCAGAAGTCAACTGCTAGTACATGTAGATGTTTCAGATTTAGTTTCTGCTAGCAGTCACGTCATCCATCTTTATATATGTAGATGATTTTCTCTTCTCTTCTCTTCTGGTGTGAATGTGAATCCTCTGCTGACTCCACAGTTGCATTCAAGTATGATTGGATTAAAGATGTGTTAGATAATGATGTAAACACAGGGGTTTCAGTTCCTCTTTTATGTGGTTTTACCAATCCAAGGAACCAATCAGTTTTCCATGTGGCAAAAGAAACAGGTGTTTACTCCATTGAGACTTTTTCTTACAAACCTTTTTCCTTGCAAACTGCTTTAAAGGTCCAGTGTGTAACATTTAGGAGGATCTATTGTCAGAAATTGAATATAATATTCATAGGTATGTTTTCATTAAGTCCGTAATCACCTGATTGTAAGAATTTATGTTTAGAATAAGTGTTATAGTGACCTTGAGTTTTTATCTACACGGGGTCCTCTTCTGGTCGGGTCCGTCATGTTGAACCGCCAGATTTCTACAGTAGCCCAGAACAGACAAACCAAACACTGGCTCTAGATAGGGCCTTTTGAGTTGTGCGCCCACTGTAGTTCCTGCTTCATGCTTGGAAGGGGAGGGTGAAACGAGGGAGTTGCAATCTGCAACAATACGGGTAGATGCCACTGCCACAACCTTGATTTTAGGAAAATACCTTCAGTTCCACCCAAATAATAATTATGCAGATTTAACCTGAGACTGTACCTTATGTGTGTATCTTCTTACATTAGGTGTCTCTGCAGATATGGTACAGAGATATTTTTTACTGTGACTATGAAAATTTCAGACACAAAATGAAGTTGAACAACCAAAGTTAACTGTTGTTTTATAAATATACTTAACTTTGAAAAACAACAGTTAACTATTATTCATGTTTATAAAGTTCCCTGATTAATTATGCATTTACAGTAGGGGGCTGATTAAGTGTGAAACCACTGAATTCTTGTTCGAGTGAATGATCAAACACTATGGCAGGGTTTTTTCCACAGACATGGTTCTAGGTATGATATACATATGAAGAAGAAACCTTTCTGTCCACATGAAGTCTCCTCTGCATTAATGATTCCATCATCTGCCCCACTGCAGCTTTCTGCAAACTCTATTTATAGCTTAGACAAAATGTCAGTTCTTTCTGTAGGGCATCAAAACTTCAGTGTTTTGCAGTTCTTGTCATAAAACCTGCAGGGTTTGCAGAGATGGTTGAAAATGGCAGAGGGAAGATTGGAATCAGGCTATCTGTGCTCCATTAGAAATGCCTGAATGTATGCAAATCAGACTGTTGTTGGTTGGGGGGGATTTTATTCTGCCTGTTTTCAAGGTTAGACAAACTACAATTTAGCATAAAACATCATGTGTTTGTACACTGGCTTGTTCAGTCAAGACACCAAGTTATTGTTAAACCAGGATGTGTCTTCTAATGATGGTGAATAGGAGGCTGGCTTTGTTTACAGTGAAAGAGGGTCCTGGAACATGTGGTGGACCACAGAGGATACATAGCTGGTACTGTGAAGAACAAGAGAAAATTAAGCAAACACTCAACAGCTTTGCTCTAAAAAGCCTCAAAGAAAAAGTGCTATTTCATGCTCCTGTAGTTAATTCATTCACAAGCAGATGGCAATATTCTGCTTACATTGATGGTGACAGTCCTGTATTTTGTTGTCTCCTGGAAGGGTAATGTGCTGCTGCTTTTAGGTTTTTTTAGATGTCACTGGATTTAATTCGAATTCACTTTAATGTCAGAATTGCTTCAGAAATATGTCTCCTATCTAAAGACATATACTGTTTCACATAAATAACACAAATAGTACAATATGTATTACTCAGGTGATCAGATGAGAAGGGGAAGTTGGGGGTGGGTGTGGTCACCTATTCTGAGTGAGGATTAATAAAGCAGTGTCCTAGCTGTATTTACAGGACACGTGAACAATTACACACAGGTATGTTACAGTGATTGTAAATGTCTTCCCAGCAGCTAAGATTGTCATTCGGCTGGAGGAGACTACAAACCCATTGTTTAGATATTTTTGTCACAAATTCCTACCGCAGTGGCAGCGGCACTCTCTCTCATCTGGTTTAAAACAGGTTGAATGACCTCAGCATTCCATTATTTATGATCAGTCAGAGCAACAGACAAGTAAAAAACACATCAATAAAACTCAATAATATATTTTACAAAACAAAAAGTACTTTTTTAATAAATAAAAGCAGGAATCATAGCCTACTGAAGTGATTAAAGGGTTCTCAGCTTATTGTATCTCTTGTTATATTATGAATCATTCATAATATTAAGGCAGCGCTCCAAAATACACAGTGCAGCATTTTCAATATTACTGAGTCACCAAGTCAGGTCTCCTCAGTGTTTCTGCCTTCAAGCCTCAAGTTAAGTCGAGTCTCACAGTGTACAGACAGCTCTCTTTCATACTATATATCACTATAACGATATGTACATTCAGGACAAACAGGACAGGATTCCGGATTTAACTGCTTGTAATCCGAGACGGTCCCCAATTTTTCAAGACGCCTGGTCACCCTTTTTTTTCTACATCAGACATTATGAATAAGAGGCTGCAGTGGATCAATTTAACCACTCCCCTTAAAATTCAGTGTCTAGTCCACACAGGCACATTGAGGCCAATTTACTTAGAACCCAGAGTCTGACTTTAACAGTTTGACAGACTGAGGAACAAAAGAGTTTCACAGTATGTTCAGTAGAGCTGTGGGACTCCTTTGGTTTTATGGCAAAAAGCTGATATTCTTCAAATATGAGAGGGGTCGGACATAATATTACCTGCACTATAATGCAATGCAAGGTTATTTTTGTTCAAAATTGTTGAAACTGATTACATCTAAAATACAACACAAAGTCAGTTTTGTGAGTTAAAAAAGTACTTTTTACTTGTTATTTTGTTTTCACGCTACAAATAAAAATTACAAAATTAAGTCAGTGTCACTTAAAATTACTAAAGCTACATGATCAAGAATGTTTTTTAACTCACAAAATTGAGTTGGTTTTGCCAATTTTCAATATAATCAGTTTCAACCTTTTTTGAGTTGATGTGGTTTAAAAGTGTGCCAGAGAGAAAGTTCTTTTAATATATGCAGATAAATCAAGTTAATAAAAATAGTGGGCAAACGTGAAATAGTTTGATTTCATTGTTTGTTTGCTAGATATTATTCCTGTTTGACGATCTAGAAGAATGACTGCTGTCATGATAGAGTGGTTTTAGCCCTCCCTATCATATGGATGGACCCATGAATGTATCCTAGTGTGTTTGCACGTGTGAGAGAGAGACAGAGAAAACAAGCCAGTGTGTGTGCTGCATGTGACGAGGTTTCTTTTCCGTCAGAAACGAATTGGGGACAAGTGATCCTAAGTAGAGCACCATCCCCCTGTGGAGCTTCAGCAGTCTTTGAGCTCCATTGCCCAAGCAAAGCATAGCTGAGGCTTCTGTCGACGTGCTGTGGCGATTGTTGTCCACCTTTCTGTCCTCCGCCATCCAAGCTGAAGATGCTGAAACCCAGCGACTCCCCCGAGCTGATGTACTATCTCAACTGTCTGTACAGGGAACCCAGGAAGGTGGTGCTTCACAAAGGCTCCACAGGCCTGGGCTTCAACATTGTGGGCGGTGAGGATGGCGAGGGCATCTTCGTCTCCTTCATCCTGGCAGGAGGGCCCGCTGACCTGAGTGGAGAGCTGAGGCGAGGCGACCAAATCTTATCGGTAAGTGCACAACTTCAGCCAGATTTGTTTTGTGGAAAACATTCAAAAGTGAGCAGGATAATGAATCATGTGTTATAGAAATGACCTGTTAATTGAAAATGATTAATTTGCTTACCTGTTACCTGGTAAAAGGTCACAAAATGCACCAAACTAGCTGAACTAAGACTGTGTGGCTGGGTTTTAAAATGGTCTACTCTTGTTAACCTGTGTGTTCCCAGCATATTAATAGAGAGTGTAATAGTCCTACTGGCCTAGATTCACTTTCAGGGCCAAACGCTTACAACCTTTTTTCCATTCCTGCAGTATTTCTCTAATATTATTACAGAGAGGTGTATTGTATCTGTGGTAGTTACTAGTGAGTTTTTTTTTTTAAGACTGGACCTGTTAAAGAGTAATCTCAGCTCCAGAAGTTGCATTATATTCTTGAGTTTCACATTTAGCTGTAAGTATCACTATAGTTATTTTTGCTTGGGTTTATGCCTTTTTCAACCTGTAGTCCAAACATGCAGTTGATTGTTGTCATTCATAAGATTTACATTGTCCCAAACAATGACATTTCTACTTCTATAATAAACATGGTTCTGTAGACTAAATTCGTCTATTTCACCATCTCTCAAGCATATATAATGCTACAGTGTATTAAGGATTTAAGTAATGAAAGTAATTTTTTATATTTGAGTATTCCATTTGAGAAGTCATCACTGGAAATTGTTTGGAAAAGGGCTGGCACGTTCAAAATATATTGGATGAATCATCTGTCAGCATATTACAGGCAAACTTCAACCAATCAGATCAAAGAACCATGTAACGTAGTCAAATCTAACTGAAGTCAGTCAGGAGAAGAGAGAAAACATCTGTTCAATCAAGAAAAGCCTTCAGTGCCGTTCTTTGCTCTCCTTTCAATAAAGAAATACTCTAAAGTTCTGAAAGAACTGATGCTAGCAGCATCTAAGCTAACCTCTTTAGCAGCTGCCATTGTTGTTTTTGAGCAAACAATCACTTCTCACACACATCATCTCACACACCTGACGTTAAATCACTGACGCTAACCCTAAACCACGGTGATAACTCATGCCAGTAATTCCTCAAAGGACACTAATTGGTCCAAACCACTGTGGTTGAACACAAGAGCTGTATGAGGTTGGGCACTAGCTTATCATTTTGATACAATAGTCCAACAAGCAAAAACGTTTTTTTTGCTTCCCATGGTCATTGCTGCTTTTGTGGGCAAGGTCAGTTTTGTGTTTTCACACTGTGGACATGACTTAGTCAGCGTCTACCGCCTTTACAATCTTTGGTTTGAAAAACACATACTGCATTGTTTGGTCACAGTATTCACAAATAAAAGAAATAACTGTATGAATGAGGACTCACTGAGATGATGAACAGACTGCACAGCTCTCCAGCAGCTGGGAGGAAGTGATTGCTCTGCCTCATTATAGTTAATTGTAGCATTTTGCCACCCACACTTATGGCACACTGTGCTATAGATTACACTGTCTTATTTCATTGCAGTGTTATGGTATTGTATAGCCTGCACATTGTTAAATCAACATGGCACGTCTGCCTGTTAATTTGCATCCAATCAGCACCTCGGTCTACGCTGATGAAAGCAGGCAGTTAATATTCCAGCAGTGGCCTGGTTTTGAAATCTAAGACAACTTCCTCTGTCTCTCTACACCACCTATTGACCACATATTCTACTATCTCTTCACACACTATACATATCCAGTGTGGTTCTTTGTGCACTATTACCTGAGGCTCTGTGGTCTGTTGCCATCGTATACTTGCCCAAGCACTGAACCAAGCAACAGCAGCTGTGAAGGGAGAGGTGTGTCGAGATAAAAGTGTAAGCCTGTGTCCATCCTCTTGTGTAAAGCGACACAGAAACAGAGGCATCCTTGAACTTCCTTTTTTTAATGAATCGAGTCCAGCCTTCTTCATACTATGTTAGTGTGCAACATTTGATCTGGTTTCAGCACCAGCTCTTGTGATAATGTGAGAAAGATGCAAAAAATACATTCACCAATGAAACCTTTATTTAGTGTGTTACAGATGTATTTAGAAGCATTCACTCAACAGTATGTTTAGATGCATTGCACCTCTTCAAAAATGTTTGTACCCACAAAGTCTTGAGGGAGTTTAAATGTTTCTTGCATATTCAGGGTTCCCACACATCCTGGAAAACCTGGAAATGTAGAGACTAGTTTTCCAGTCATTGAAACTCCTGGAAATTGATTAAAATGACCAAAAAAGGAGGCATAAAACTTTATGTCAAGGCCTACCAGTAAGGAAGTGCTGTCCTGAATTGTCAAGAAGAATTCCAGGAAGAAGTCCTGAAAAATGTCCTGGAAAATGTCCTGGAATGGTCCAGAAAATAAAAATATTTCTTAAAAAGAGTGGGAACCCTTCCCGACATTTATGGTACCAGATTTAGCTAAATGTTGTCAGCAAAACAATTAGCCAAACAGTGAGAGAGAAATCTACAGTATTGCATTGCATTGCATTTTTTTCTACTGTCTACCACAATATATCATCACTCAAAAGATGTCCCAATCTTTAAAAAGTCATGTACTCCTTCTACTTCATTAAAAATTCTTAGTGTATGTGCACTGGTGGCTTTTAAGTGTGAAATTGTCAACGCAGTAACAGAATCTTGCTTCGTATTTGATCAGCACTGCCTAGTTTGGTAGTTTGATCTGAGTCATGGAGAATGACCTGTCAATCAAAAGGTAGCCCCGCCAAAAGCATACAAGACTTTATTGCTATTTTGCTCTAAATTGGACCATAATTTACTGAATGAACATCATCATGTATTGGAGAAGATGTGAAACTAGCAACTGAGACCCTAAATTCATCAGGAAACTGTTTACTGAGCTCATAAATGAAGTGACAAGTTAGCTCATTTTCCATTAAAGTGTATGCGATCAGTGTGTTATTAGAGCCAATGGAGCTTGCTGCTGGAATTTACATAGAATGTAGGTTTTAAGACTTTTCCGCGTTGGCTTCACCTTTAAGACCCGGAAGCTCTGTTCATTATATATACTGTCAGTGGTCAAACTCTGCAAAGACGTCATTTAAGCAAGTAACAAGAAGAAACACTGGAGGGGAGCTTTAAAGAAATATATAATCCTTCCATTTAAAGGATAACATGTATTTTTCACTGTTGCTGAATAAAGTATAGCTCATTTGTGTGGCAGGTTATTGTACCAATAAAACACTAAAATAATCCTGTGAATTGTGCTTGTGGTTAAAACAGGTTAATGGCATTGACCTGCGAGGAGCTACACATGAACAAGCAGCAGCCGCGCTAAAAGGAGCGGGACAGGTGGTCACCATCTTTGCCCAGTACAGACCAGAAGGTGAGTCAGCGCAAACCAGTTACTGTACAAGTACAGGAACCCTGTTGTGTAAACATCCTGCTAAGTAGCACAAACATTACACAGGACAGTGCTTAGGTAGGTCTCCCCTACCCACTAAGTCATTTGGTTAGAATCAGGCCAAATGATGGGGTCCCCTTATGTTTCCCTGCTAACTTTGTCAACACATCACTGCCAAAGACACAAGTATTGAAACTCTATTGAACAGTCACAATAAAACCATCCCACATAATTTTCTTTTCACATATGGTGAACAAAAAATTCCTGAAAAAAAGAGGAAATCATGTTATCATCTGGACAAACAACATTCAGTTTGTGTTTTTTTTGTCCTGTAGCATTAGCATGTAAATTACAACAACCCATGCGGGGCATGCTAATTCAGATCTACAAAAGACTGTCTGCCAAACTTGTGTAAGTTAACATGTAGTGATGTGGATCAGACAGCTTTGAATGGTGACATGCCTCCTCTGATTAAGGTCAGCAGCAGCAGTATCTACTCGAGTGCTGCAGTGACTGTGACTCACCGTCAGAGACCTCTCGATTTCTCAGAGGTGCCAAACTCACAAACTGTCTAGAACCCTGTAACGAAAGCTGTGGTTTAGCTCAGAAGTATCTCTATCTAAATCTGGCAGGTCTAAAGCCTAGCGTTCAAGAAGTGAAAAGCTTTACCTGTTGAGCCAAGGTTTCTTTATACATTTCTTGATGTATGCTTAGTACATCAGTTAGATCAGCCAAAACCTGCTGGCAACAATGGCCTCAAGAGAGTGCTCTTGGTGTTAGATTGCTTTTGCTTCTCAAAAATGTCATATTTTTTAAGATCTTGCAAAGCTTCTTCTCTATAAACTCAGATCTGCTCCGTCTCACAGGAAACTCTTCTGTATGTGGCAAAGATCATAGGTTGTCCACCAGGTCCTAAGATGTCCAAAATCCAATAATCTTAATTTGTCTTATATATGATTTTGACAGGTCTTACAAATTGATTGGATTAATGAAGTTAATTTTTTAGTTGTATTTTTTCTTATTTTTGTGTTTTTGTGAAAAATGTGTATTGATCGTTCTACAAAATGAAACTAACATGTAACCAATACCAATTTTCCTTCATATGTTTTGTATTTTTGTTTTTATTTGTCTTGAATATTGTATCCCCTTTAGCTGCCACCAGGGTAGCAGCTATTCCTGACGTCCGCACACAACAAAACATACATACAAATAAGACACGTAAAAAAACAACTAAACATAATTAGATTTCATTCATAATTAGATCAATTAATTGACAGTGGGATTATTCAAGTCTCAGTGAGTTCTTCAGTGATCATTGTTTGTAACTTGTTCCACATTGTGACGGCTCTGTTCATTACAGATCTACACACTGCATCTGTTCTAGGTTTTTGTTTCACTAGATAACCCCTGGTAGCCTTGTGTCACATAATTTAAGTGTGAATACACAAAACAATCTGATGTTTTGCCAATATAGATGTAAAATAGGTCTTAAATTGTATTTATAATGGTCTTAAAAAGTCTTAAATTTAACCTGTTGAAACCTGCAGGATCAGTAGAGAAGGTCTTTGACTTGGCATCAAGTTCAATCTGAAGCCCAAGCCTCTTAGTTTAGGGACGGCAAATCCCATCATCCAACTTGTTGCCTTGTTCTCGTCTGAGCTGACATCTTAATGCTGACTAACTGGGCCCCTTTGGGACTAACAACTGCTTTTTCTTCTTACTCATCAGAACTTGCTCTATGCTCACCCCGGCGGGCCCACTCTCCTGTACCAGGTTTGTGCCACTGGCACCTGTGGCTACTCTGAGCTTTAGCCTCATTCACCAGGGTTTGGCTATGTGATAGTCACTGAGTGAATGCGATCACAGACAGTCTGTCCACTCCTCTTCACCAAGCATTTGACCCACTGAAGCACACCTGATCCTTTCCTCTCCCAGCCTGTTTGACTCTCACTCCTCCACTGCACATGCACTTTTCAAAACCTCCTGGCTTTACCTTTTGTTCCTGTGTTCTCAGGCCATGTCCTCTCTTCTTCCTCTTTGAAAATGTGTGTACATGCTCTTTTTGAGTAAGCTGTATTCTGAGGATAATGTGCAGACACTGTACTCATATATTGCACCTCAGTATAATATCTTTTTTGTCTAAAGTCAAAACAGCTCACAGTGTTGTTTTTGGATTAGTCACATTAACCAGGACACTGTTTCTGGAAAGAAGCATTGCTATTTATTTTTTAACAAATCAGGGTTCCCACGCATCCATGACAACTAATGGAAACAATTGGAATTTGATTAAAATGATCAAATTCTCTTAGAAATAATCTGTGTTGTCCTGAAAAAAACGCAGTGTTACCAATGTTACCAATAAAGGTTACATTCCTTCAGGTCAAACAGAGTATGGAAATGGAAATGCTCTGCTACACTAAATGGAGCGATTAGTATCATTGGTTACACCTTTGTTTATCCTACTATTTCATGTCAAAATGGCTGTTGTGAAATTCTTAAAACAGAAAATCAGCTGTGGTGAGAACAGAGTACCTGAGAACAATATAATATGAAATATCTATGAAATATGCCATATGATATTTTTAATGACAGAAAAGGGGTCCCTGTAGGAAAAAGCTTGGGAACTACTGCTCTACAGGATGGAGCAGGCAGAAGCTTCTGGGTGCCAAGACGCTGGTACCACACACATAGTGCTCCAGGAACTTTGCACGTTCATAAAAAAAAAGGACAGATGCTTAAGAGGGACAGTCACATAAACTGCATGCGAGAAGATGCACAGTATACAGTTTCATCAGTTTAGTCTAGTTAATTTTTTCCATTTATATTACTACAGCATTTCCCAAATATAGGGAACCCAAAATGGGTCACAAAGCAATTTTTATTGAGTAAAATGCACAACATTGCTCTGATATATTAATCAATTTTCCTTATTTGAATGGAAGAAGAGAGAACACTCTTTTTCTGTTTTAATTAGGGAAATAAAATTAGAGGGCTTCCTCATATAATTGCAAACCTAGGCCCTTCCTCCGTAAAGTGTCTCTGTTATGCATGATCACATATAAGTACAGTGAAGGAAGAGGAGTTGTCCAGTAATTCATAGACTGATAAAGCAAACAAGCACTGCTTTAAAAACACTTATCCTGTTTGCTGCGTCCGTTGGCATTTGTCTCCGCCCCTGCACGGCTTCTGAGCAGCCACAGAAGAGAGAGAGGTGTTTCCCTTTCTCTACTCAGTGCTGCACTCAGCACAGCATTGGACTGTATGTAGTGAAAAGAGAAGGAGCACAGGGGGAACACAATATAAGAAAGGGAGGACAGCAGTAGAAGATATAACATCAAAGTGAACATGCAGAAAGGTATGTGAGACCTATTTTAGAGTAAGTTGGGCAGAAAACAAAATGAGACTAAGATAAATTTAAATTGAATAATGTAGACATTTCTGTTATTGTTTCTGTTGTAGATGATTCTCCAGGATGAGAGGGTTCCTTTGCTCACATTGGCTCAGTCTTTAGAAAAAGGAAGCATTTGATGCAAGTGCTGCAGTCATAGCTGTAAATCAGGTTTCTCTGGAAAAAAAAAACATATTTAGTATTTTTAGCTTTATTTACAGTATATCTCTCTTGTCTTTTCTTGCCTTGATGTGTAGAACACAGGTTGTGCAGTCAGCGGTTGGTTTTGGTTTTGTGTCACAACAGAACATGTCACATCTCTGTACGGTTTGATCTTCTTTAAGTGACAGATTAGCCAGCCCTGCCTCAAGTTATCAGTTGTTTTGTCCTCATAGTAACTGCACTGTCAGGAAAAGCACACTTGTCAGCAGAGTGACGGGTTCTCAAATCCTGACATCCTCTTTTACTTTGCCAAGAGCAGTTCAGTTCATGGCTTAAGTCACTGACTGGAAACACTGGTGGGCATCAGTGTAAACCAAAGCAATAAATTGTGTTCTCAGTTTTATGATAGATATTTGTGAATACAGCAGTATGAAGGATTGACTCCAAAATCTGAAAAATATCTATCTAATATATATTCCCTCATCCAAACAGCAATTTCTTTAATGTATTAAGTTCATTAAGATGCAGTTTATCTCATAGTCAAGTTTCAGTTTTTAACAACCTGGAAATGAGACTCAACAATCAACATTCTTTCTCTAGAAGTGCTTTCTGCACCTTTTCTTTTTTCATTGATTTCAAGGGGAATCCAACTGAGTCCAACCTGGTGGCAGGCATTAAGAAAAACTAGAAATAGCCATTTTTTTCTTTGATGGTCTCATTTGTTTCTGTATGTCATATAGAGTCACTATTAAACTGACTGTTTCATTTCCACAGAGTTAAAAATTCTGTGTAGTACATTTAAATAATGGAAATGTGCATCCAGTGCAGCACTGTGTAGAGCCCACAATGAAAATGATAGGCAGTACCACATTTTGAGGGTAGTAACAGAAATCAAATGAATCATTTTTCACTTTAACAGGGGTCTCTTTCAGTTTTAGTAGCATCATTAGATTGACCTACTCTTTCCCAGGATGCACTGGAGTCTGAATGCAGACCTGGCTGTCAGGCTTGATTCGTTCTAATCTTGTCTTGCAGAGTACGGGCGTTTTGAGGCCAAAATCCATGACCTGCGGGAACAGATGATGAACCACAGCATGAGCTCTGGGTCGGGATCGCTGCGAACCAATCAAAAGAGATCGCTCTATGTGAGGTTGGTCTTGTTTGGATTTTACCCTAGTTTTGGATGCTCAGAAAAATTCAGTAAATGAAAAGTCCATCCCCTGGATGCCTTCCATATGATGTCTGCACCGATTTATTCCAGGCACCATGGTAAAATGATACAAGTACTGTCTTTTTAAAGACAAAGGTTTAATGCAACTTTTCGTACAGATGAGAGACATTTTTTTCTTTATGTGGACACACACATACCTGTTACTGTAAAAGCAGGTTTGAGATCTGTAACTGAAACAGAAGAACATGTCTTATTATAGCAACCCTCATGGACCAACAGTCACTTTTCTCTCTGACCTGGTAAAGCGGTGCTTCTAGTTTCTCTTTGCCCAGTTAGAAAGGACCTCACATGGAGGAATTAGAGTGAAATATTAGGAAATTCAGTGCGTTTGCAGCACTAATCCTGATAATCCTGATATCTTCCACTAAACAGAGCACTGTTTGACTATGAGAAGGCAAAGGACAGCGGCCTCCCCAGCCAAGGGCTCAGCTTCAGGTACGGGGACATCCTCCACGTCATCAATGCCTCTGATGACGAGTGGTGGCAGGCCCGCCGTGTGACCCCGCATGGGGACAGTGAGGAGATGGGTGTCATCCCCAGCAAGAGACGGTACGCAGCGGAGAAAGATCTGTTTCTGCTTTCCTGAATTCCTGAACTGGATAAAAAAAAAAAAGTCAAAAGGCTGTATGTACTGCTAGATTGCGTGGGGAAATGTTATCAAGATGTATACTCCGGTGGTCCCCTTTAGGCCACTTAAAACAGAAGTATAGGCTGGAATTGGGAAACTGATATCCTACACACTGGTCCTTTTAAGGTGCAAGCACATATTTAGTGCACACACATATTAGACACTCATTAACAACATATTGATATTCCTCTATTCATTCCATTCAGATAAGCAAGAACCTGTTGGGGACCAACCTGAAATTCTAGGTGGCTGGTCTGTGCATACATAGTTTGCAGCGATGCCTGAGGAGAATAGAAATTTTAAGACACTTAGAGTGTCAGACTTGTCCTCACCTTTGGTAGCCAAAACTTTCTGTACCTGAGCGTGTTGTCAGTGTGAGTAATTTTATTTCCTCTCTTTGGTTAATGGCTAACATGTCTCTTTGCTTGGCAGGGTGGAGAGGAAAGAGCGGGCACGTCTAAAGACTGTGAAATTCAACGCCAAGCCTGGGTCATTTGATTCTAAAGGGGTAAGTGCCTTTACGAGTGATGCAAAGTGTCAATTTAAATGGATGCATTATTTTTATGATTCATAGAGTAGCTCAGATACAGCTGTGAACTTTTGTAAGTCTTTCCAGTGATTGTCATCAAATGTCTCACTGTAGTTTGGTATCCATTCATAACTTAGTCTGAAAGTATAGACTTCAGTTATTCAGTAGACCACATCAGCCAGTTTCATTATGTGTGTGTTTCTTTTTGTGTTTCATTTACACGTCTACTGTGATAGCCCCAAATGTATATTGTGAAATGACAGAAAGATAGCAACTTTTAGGACTGTTGGGGATAACTGTTGGGGATAAATAAATATATATATATACACATATATATATGTATATATATATGTGTGTATATACTCTCTATGTCAAAAAGAAACATTTTGAAGATGGTTAAATGTGACTTTTCAACATAGACAGCCAAGCACATAGCATATCTACGTACACGAAAGGAGGAAGTTGACTGAGGTTCTGACCGAGGCTTGCTCATCTGTTGATGGAGCACAGAGCAAAAAAAGGGGGTGAACTTAGGAAGTGTCATTAATCAGACTTTCTGAGATAGTAAATTTGATACTTTTAACTGCATGTCTCACTTTAAGACAGATATTTCATTTATACAACTATATTAAAAATGCTAGTATATTCTACCAACTTTTAAGCTAAAACCACTATACCACATGACTCTCCACATGGAGCCCTCACTGTATCTGTACAAATATGACACAAATTTTACATATTAACAGCAGAACTGATGATGAAGATGGCATATTCACTATTTGAAGTCAATTTGGAGTTCCATCTTTTTTTTTCATCACTGCATGTGTTTTTTGGGTGTAAATGACAAAACTTTGACTAAACCCCAGTTATGTTACTTATCTCATAGCATGATCTCTGTAACTTCTTTCTCACCTTGCTTTTACTTTAAATGTCTCGGTGCAACTGTGGCACATCAAGAAGTACTGAGATCTACAATATTATTCGCCCAAATGGAAATAAATGAAGAAGTTTAATTCTTACACTTCTTTTGGAGACAACAGGGCTCTATGTACTTCACAAGTGTTGGGTTTTTTTTTAGCTTATGCTAAGGTTTTACTGATTCAGACTATATTCAAGTCAAACTTTGCTAGTGGACAGAAGCAAAACTGCAGTTAAATCAACAATTTAGTATCAACATAGAATCTACTCTGATATGTTATATTAAATTATTAAGAGATTTTCTTTTTTGATGAATGTTTCATCATAACCTTTAACAATATGTAATTTGCTGCTAGCTAGGGCATCTCTCACAATAACAAAAAAATCACTGCTTCTCCCACGCTGTTGGAAAGACAAAGACCAAAAGCACAAACAGTGGATGGTAATAATGTGGCTTCAAACTGGATAAAAAGTCAATGTATGACAGCTTCTGGCAGACAACCACAATGCTGATTATTATTATTATTATTATTATTATTAGTCAGAATCCATAGCTAGTCGGGCTAGAGGGACTAAAGACTAGCACTGCTATCGTGGTTCTGTAAAATATAGAGGAAAAAGTGCTAGGTCAGGACATAATCTATGATGCACATTGTTACAACTGGAGCATGTAAGAATTTTTTTGTCAGAGCCACAGGAAGCCACAGTAGAGCCGCATGTAGCTCCAGGGCCACAGGCTGCCTACCCCTGGTCTACACCGATGAACCATAACATTGTGAGCACTAACAGGTGAAGTGAATAACACTGATTATCTGTTTATCATGACTCCTGTCAGTGGGTGGGATATATTACGCAGCAAGTGAACATTTTGACTGTAACAAGTTGATGTGTTAGAAGCAGGAAAAGTGGGCAACGTGAGGATCTGAGCGACTTTGACAAAGGCCAAAACTCCGGCTCTTGTAGGGTGTTCCCGGTCTGCAGTGGTCAGTACCTATCAAAAGTGCTCCAAAAAAGGAAAGAACCAGAGACAGAGTCATTGGGGGCCAAGGCTCATTGATGTACGTGGGCAGTGAAGGCTGGTCCCTGTGGTCCAATCCAACAGACGAGCTACTGTAGCTCAAACTGCTGAAACAGTTAATGCTGGTTCTGATAGAAAGGGGTCCGAACACACAGTGCATCACAGTTTGTTGGTATGGGGCTGTAGAACATTATGACCACCAGGGTGCCCAGGTGCTCACAATGTTATGGCTGATCGGTGTAATGTTTATAGACATTTTAATGTGGAAATGTAACATATTATAGCTTTAATTGTTTAGTCTGTAACATGTTGCATTGTCTCCTTTTGTCAGACCAAGAGTCCAAAACCCAAAGTTATTACAATTACAATCATATAATATATATCATAATATAATTATATGAAACGTAGAAAAGCTTGATGAAATACTTGATAATGAATCAGTTAAATTGTCAAAATCACTGACTGAATCTGGGAGGAACAGATCTTCACTTTTTACTGTAAGAACTTCTTGACGTCCCACTTTGTGCAAGCAGTTGTTTGTCTGCATGACTGTGACAGATATACCTGTTTGCCCCATGCTTTCTCTCCCTTCACAGTCATTCAATGACAAACGTAAAAAGAATTTCATCTTTACACGAAAGTTCCCGTTCTACAAGAATAAAGAGGGTGAGCAGGATGGCAGTGATTCAGACCGTAAGTAAGCTCACAGACACACATACATGCAAAGAGTGAGTGTAGGTCCACACGTAGGGCTGACGGGGGGCATTCACAGGTGTATTTCCGGTGCGGAGGCTTCGTGGAGGCCTTTCCTGTTTCCTCTCATGATCATTTCCTGTCGTCTTTGTTTTCTTTCTCGTTCTGTGGGGTCACAGTCAGATATTCTGGCTCAGATGCCGATCAGTCAGCAGGAGAGAGGCCAAGTTGCCGCTGTTCATTTTCATGTGCTACGTCCCCATATGGTGATATTGTGCGACCCAGTTTCGCTTCAGAAATCATTTAGGTTTAAGCAGCCTGCGTGTTATCATGTAATACTTGGCTCCCCCTGCTGGCTGCTCAGTGTCAGATCTGTGGGCCCACAGCTCCCTCCTTTCACTGCCTCCAACCTTCTGCTTACGTTGCGGCTGTCCTCCTTCCTCTCTCTCTTCTGCTCTGGCTCTCTTTGGACGGCCAATAGGACATCCTGGGGATAGGTGATGATGGGTATGGGACAAAGACCTTCAGTAAGTTGGCCCAGGAATGGTTCTTGATCTGTGCCCCCAAACCCCCCGTCCACTGTTGACTGTTGCATGCTGCATTTGTTGGATTTGTCTTGCTTCTCAGTTTGCAGTGTGCAGTGATCTCATAAGATCTGAAGAGCTGAAGCTCAATGATGGCATTTAGTGGATGACATGAACATTACATGTTTTTTTCAATCGTATATTTAATGGATAAATAAAAGTCATGTATTTCTTACTTTTTTAATTTTATGTGATCGTTTAACTGAGACAGTCATTTAAACATCAGAACAGTCAGAAGAGGATGATATATTTTTTATTTTCTTATGGTATGGTATTAATGGTATTAATTCATGTCCTTTTATAGACCTATTGTGAGGGCTCTGGCCTGTAAAGATGCGGTCTCACACTCACATGCACAGGCACTACTGGCTGGCTGCAGCGTTTTCACATTCTGCTTAATAAGAGATTCCTCCCAAACTTATATTTGCATGCTGAACAGACATAACATGTGTTTTACATAACTGCGCCCCCTACTGATGTTGATTACGTTTGATGCATGTTTGCATGACACTAGCACTAACAACTAAAATGCCTTTGCCTTTTCTTATGAGCATGTCAGTTTGAAGTAGAATTTTTTTTTTTGTTTGCTTTGTTAGTTATGTTGTAATGTGTTGTTTACTGTTGATGTAGACATTTTAGACATACCTTCATATTGATTTTAAGTGAAGAATTCATTTGGAACAAAGAGCCCTTACCTGCAAACAGGGTTATCATCATTAAGATTTTCTTGTGCAGGTGAAATACTTCAGGGAATCCCTTTTTATTTAAAAGCTGCAGTAGGCAACTAGTGGGTAAAATAACTTTTTGTCATATTAGCTGAAACTTTCACTATATCCTGACAGTCCCACATGGGACAGATATTGTGTTAAGAACCAGGTTCCTCTGGCTCGTTCTAGTACTCCTAATTATTTGCAAGAATCCACCAAGTCAGTATTTGACGACAGGAGCGTGTCCAGACTTTTCGACTGGGATGCCACAATTCATGCAATTCCAACACTGTTTAAGGACCCCCAGTATGAAATATTCAAATACATAAACAAATACACATACCGCATGCAAAAGACTGCCTTGGGATTAGAATAAATTGGGCATATCTGTAGAGGGGAGAATTGTGGGTACCGATAGAACCAATTTTTATCCAGATATCTTTAGGTCAGAGGTCAAGGGATCTCTTTGAAAATGGCCATGCCAGTTTTTCCATCCCCCAAATTTTCTCTAACTTTATTCCCCTTTCCATCATGCTAGCATGAGCATAGCATATTGGTACCAATATATGCATTCGGTCATCTAGTTTCATATGATACCAGTATCTGTCTACAGCCTCTGAAAGACTGCGGCATTGGTAAGGATAATGGGGCGACAATTAGGGTGGTCACTCAGATTTCAGGGGTGGCCATCCCAGGCCCCTCCCCTGAACACGCCTCTTTTGTTTTTTTAAGTTACCTACTGCAGCTGTTTTTGTCATGTTTTCTGTATCACATGATGCAGAGGGTTGTTTCTTACAAGTTTTTCAAATAACCTAATGTCTCTTTGAAACCACATTAAATACACGTCATGAGCTGAGATAGAGCATCATTCTTGCCAACATTATGTACAGTACAGAAAGTATATGATTTAAATCACTATACTTAACTTTTTTGCAATGTATCTGTAATTCCCAGATTAAGTTTTAAATGGATGATATTTTGGTTAATGATTTGGTTCAGTTTGTTATGTGACCGTTCACCATGTGATTCATTTATGTAACATTAACTGTATACATGCCTTTTGGTGTCCCAGGACCAGAGAAGTCAGTAAGATTGACCAGAAATAACAGAGAGATGTTCTGTGATGTATGCTTCCATGCATGTGCATGTTGTTTATGTCAGTCATGAGTATTTTTCCAAATAGCATACTAATGTTTTTCACCACCAGGGAGTCAAGAGGATATGATTCTCTCATATGAGCCTGTGCTGCGGCAAGAAAGTAAGTTGTCACTTCCCACTAAATGTGTCCTCAAAGGCAGTGCTCAGCATGTGAATCACAGTGTATTAATGCATTTGGATCTTTAAAACACTTCAGTGTAATGGAGGAAATTTAGCAAAACTTGAGCTGTGCTCTGGGCTTTATGTCGTCTGTGATCTGATGTGATGTGAACTCCAGGTAGGGAACATTTCTCAATTAAACACTGATGGACCGTTGCAGTAATTTGCATTTCAGTTTGACGGTGTGGTTCTGCTCGTGTCATTCTTCGGAGCAAAGCATCGTCTACATACATAATTTGATGATGTATGGAACATGTGACTATACATTTTTAAAATTTTATTTTTATTTAATTGGGAAGTCTCATTGGCCACATTCATTCTGCAGGCCAAAGTGACCCAAGTCTGATTTTATTGCTCATATGTGACTCAGATCAGATTTTTTCATGACAGTGTGAACAGCACAAATCACATGGGATCTGATCTTTTCAGTTCAGATTTGGGCCACTTTCATATGTGGTCCAAATCAGATACAGGTCTGATTTTTTGCAATGCATGAACAGTGTGAATCAGAATTCATGTGACTTTTACATCACTCTAGACAATTATCATATGGGTCACTTCAGGAGCTGGAATCTGATATGGGCCACATTAAAAAAAAATGTGCCAAACGAACAGCCAAACAAAACATATTTGAAAAAAATGAGTGCTGAGGCTTGCAGTGTAAATATAGCCACTGCATCGCTTTTCCAAGAGATACCTGTGAACAAGAAACATTCACAGAAACATAATCCACAAACAAAAACAGCACATAATAAACAAGGAATTAATAAAAACAGTCACAAGCACCACAAAAAACACCAAAACAGTACTACTCCATTTACTTGAAGATAACAATGAAAAGACTATATCTGAATCAACGTCATCTATCCTAAATAATCTTACTACATATTTTTATGTTCTATTTTATATTTAAACTTTAAACTATTTAAATATACACACATTAGTTGTGTCACGTTGTTTAACAAATGCAATGTTTGTCTTTTAATAACCTGATTTTTTAGC
>JAGRRF010011533.1:25177799-25204518 GCA_019097615.1 Morone chrysops | reverse complement strand
TTTTTTTTTTTTTTTTACAGCACAGAGCAGCAGGATGCTGCCCTATATAAAGAAAATGCAACAGCAATGCCATTGTTTTTGTGATGTAAGACATAGGTTTTATTGGTACTATGAATATCTGCATGGTTTGTGCTAATTACAACAAGGTATCCAAAAATAATCTAATGATAATGTACAGTGTTAATGGTTATATATACACAAAATCCATTAGCCACTATTTGTCGCACTAGAGCACCAGAATCTTGGACCAAAACAATGTGTGCTACAACCCACCAGACTCAATTTAAAATGTTTACCTAGCAGATAACCATAAAAAAACACACACACAGAAACAAAATAAAACTAACCAAAATTAGTCTTTCCACCAATCGCCTTTTGTTAACCAGACTCCATAGGCCAAAACTGTAATTTTACATGCATATCATTATAACATCATAACTTCATTCAAAGTGGACAGAAACAAAATAAAACTCACCAGAACCGTCTTTGTTAGTCTTTCCACTGTTCCAACAATCACCAACTCTGGTTTGGTGGAAATAAATCCTTAATTCACTGACGTAGATGATAAAAACAGCAGTTTCAGTCAGAGCAGACCGGCTATGGAAACAAACCACAGAGAGGCTGCCATACAACACAGGCAGAGGGAGTGTGACACCATGACTCCACTATATCTTTACATAGAGAATAGTTATTTGCTTTTTTATTTATTTTTCAGATCTCATATAATATATCCATTAATATTTAATTTAAGAGCATTGCTGTGTGTTTTATGGCCCTGAGTGAGATCTGCTGTGAGAATTAAAAAAGAAATGTAGAAAATGTCTGCTGTGTAAGTTGTAAAGGGCTTGTTGTCCTCCTTCCACCAAAGATACCACCCGGCCGAAGAGAGACTACGAGGTGGACGGGCGAGACTACCACTTTGTGATGTCCAGAGAGCAGATGGAGAAGGACATCCAAGAGCACAAGTTCATTGAGGCGGGACAGTACAATGATAATCTGTATGGAACAAGTGTCCAGTCTGTAAAATATGTGGCTGAAAGGGTGAGACTCTTTACTTGTTTCTAAAAGATAGAAAGTTAGATGCACCACAGACAAGTTATAACAGAAAAGCTATAATGTCGTAGATGTTGTTTTGGATATATTTACACCATATGACATTTATTTTAATTTTAAGCTTTATATCATAACCTGAGGTACATCTCTTGTAATTTCATGCCTGTCTCAGGGTAAACACTGCATTCTGGATGTGTCTGGAAATGCCATCAAACGACTACAAGTAGCACAACTCTATCCCATCGCCATCTTCATAAAACCTAAGTCTATTGATTCATTAATGTGAGTATTAATTTAGTCTTTTATTACAGTACTTATTTTTTCAATTCTATAATCTTCCACTGCCCTGTATGTTTACTGTATTAACAATCGCCTAAATTGTCCTTGTACCTACATAAAAACTACATTATAGCTTGCTTATAAATGTTAATGTTATCAAGTGTTTGGTTCACAGTTCTCATAAGCTGAAATAAAACTAAAGACAGAATCATGTTTATGTGATGCTTTGTGTGCTTTGTGTGCAGGGACATGAATAAGAGACTGACAGAGGAGCAAGCCAAGAAGACATTTGACAGGGCTTTGAAGCTGGAGCAGGAGTTTGGTGAATTCTTCACAGGTATGATGTTCATAAAAGCACAAAGCAAAAGAATCCTCTCTGTCTCTCACTGCAGTATACAAGCACACTAACTGATTAAAAGGCTCTCCTTCCAGCCAACCACAGTACAGAAAAGCCGCATGCACAGGGTCTGAAATGATCATGATTCATGGAGAGACATTTTTTTTTAGCCCAATTCAGACTTACTGGACTAATGATGAACTAACTTCTGCAGTTATAAAATGAACAACGTTAGTGTGATGTGTCAGTTCTGTAAGATAGTAAACAGTAGGACATGGGAGGATATTAACTTACAATGACTGTAATAATGGATATTATAAAAAAAATTTCCATGTTTTTTTTTTTAATCTATGGATTTTTTTGTTTAGATTGCATGTGTAATAAATTTACATTTTTATACATTTGTTATATATTAGTGGTAGGATCCTGCATTTCTTAACTCAAACGAAGGGGTCCACAGGTTCTTTTTTTACTCTACCATAAGAAGTCATAAAATCCTATACATGGGGGCTTTACAGTGGAAATGTTGAGGATTATATTTTCAATAAATATCTGTTAAGCCACTATGAACAAATTAGGTAACAGGGAACTGGGGGACTGTCAGAAGCCTGTTAGCTCCCCCCTGTGGTGCTTCTCAGCCAACTCTGAAAATGTTTGAGCATATTTTCGATTCACCATAATTTTTGTAAAATGGCCAATATTCAAAATCTACACAGTGGATTTCTCGCTTCTAATGTTCTCAGAAGTGAATTTAGAGGTGAAATAGCATACCAAAATAGTAAAAAACTGAATAAGAAACCGTGTCGGGTCGTCCACTAATCGGAAGGCTGTTGGTTCGATCCCCGGCTCCTCCTGCCGCATGTTGAAGTATCCTTGAGCAACATACTGAACTGTGCATCGGTGTGTGAATGTGTATGAATGAGTTAGTTTCTGTTTGATAGCCTTCACCATCACTGAGTGAATGTATGTGAAAGGGTGAATGTAGCCTGTAGTTTGAAAGCGCTTTGAGTGGTCGGAAGACTAGAAAGGCACTATACAAGCACAGCTCACGCAGCATGCTCAGAAATTCAAGCTAACCTAATATACATCCGGGCATTTCTTGCATACACAAAATTAACATACTGTGCAGTTGGAACACATTATATACTCCATTTGACACCATACTTAGTATGAATAGTATAGTGTATACTATGTGAAAATATAGTTATAGTGTATAAAATTTGTAAAATGTAGTTATATATATATATATAAATTTATTCTGGCCATTCAAATGAAATGAATGCCAAAACCATGAATGACGTACATTTAGTGTGACGTCATGGACAGACTTTCTCTCAGCACCCCCAACCCTGACTGACTTCAAGTGCCAGTTTGTAATACTGCAAATATATAAATACTACAATACTTTCATCAGTGGACCACAGGCTCATTCACCAATAGATAGTGACTTAACAGATATTTATTTAAATTAAAATCTTTCAGATTGCCACTTTTTACATTTGACAGCTGTGAGGCTTCCTGATTCAAAAGTTGCATGTGTGACTGTCATGATTTAAATGTGATGTCTTAGTGTTCCATAGTACATAAAGAGTTCCCTTTGCTTTGCAGCCCTGGTTCAAGGAGACACCTTAGAGGACATTTATAACTACTGCAAACAGGTCATAGAGGAACATTCAGGACCCTATATCTGGATCCCTTCAAAGGAGAAACTATAATAATTCATCACCCTGGAAGGGAGTCTGGACTGCTAGAAACTAGTAATAAGTTGTAACATATGATAACTGTGTGGCGATGATTAGACTTCATAAATAACTATTGTGAATATATTTTGTTTTTTTTATCTTATTTTCTCATATGTTTGGTTATTGCTTAATTTTTTTCACTCAACATGAATGTTCCTGAATGTATACCACAAAGTGTTAGGAAATTTTAGGTCTTGAGACATAAATTGTTTGTATATTTGTTGATTTTTAATTTAAACAAAGAGAAAACAAAATGTAATGAAAACTGAATAAATACGGGGTGTGTGTGTCCACATCAGTGCTGCGCTGAATCGCAGACAGTAAACTGTTGTTGGCATACACAGAGTTCTCTGCTCCTCTTACATAGGAAGGAAAGTAGGTATTCCAGCTGCGACACCATTCCCCTCCCCCTCCCCTCACCCTGCGGCAAATAATCATATGATGTCTGATTTTGCATCCCCTGAACACAGCTTCACTTTGTGTTTGTTTACATTGTCGTTTCTTCCTTGAATTGCTGTAATTATTTCTCTGACATTGAGGATGTGTGAGGAACATGTATTATTCACTGTAAGATTTCCATGTGTTTATTTTTTTTATTTTAAAGTAGACATTGCTCATCCAGCTGTTGCATTGACAATGATGAGAAAAAGAGAGAAAGCTGCTATCGGCAACAGAGATGTAACACTATATTTTGCTACTTAAACTGCTAGAGGGCACAAAAGCACAGAATTATTTATTATTGAAAATATAACTTTGATTAAAAGGTCATTTACAGAGCATATTTTATGTGAGTGATGTAGTATGTTGTGACTGTGTTAGGGTTGATGGTGAAAGAGACATTTGATGTTTGTATTTTGTAGACTTGGAGTGGAGGCGGTGGTCTAAGTAGTGATTAAATTTATACTGAACACACATTTCTGTCTTTTGAAACTAATAGTAGGGACAGTGAAGAATAGAAATAAAAAATAAAAGACCAATACTTTTTGAAAGTATAAAATATATCTTGTAGAATATGAAAGTAAAGTGAATGCAGAAATTGCACAAAATGCAGTTCAGTTAAACATTATGGAGTCGTTAAGGATTTAAACAAAAGGTGAGTTTTCCTACTTTACCTTGAAAATAATACTGATTCAGATGGCTTGTTCTCCTCAGACAGGCTGTTCCAGTCCTAATGAGAAAGGTTTGATGATAATGATTGGATTTATAGCTTGTGGCCATAGGCTGCAGCAGAGGAATAGTAAAACAATGGAAATTTTGTACTAAAAAGACCATGAAAGATGCCCAGTTGATATGTCTAACTCAGACTGCAGGATTTTGTCCTCCATCATTTACACTAAAAGTTCATTAGGACAGGATCTCTTAATGTCCGGTATGAACAGGAGGAACAGCAATAAGAACCTGTTTCACCTGACAAGAGAGACAGACTTGAAAAAATTTCTAATTGTTAGATATGAAAATGTAAAAACATAAACATACTGATTATGGACACAATGTACAGTATTAGTCATTGGTGAGCCTAAAACACTTATATTGACTCAGGTGGATCTCCTGCTCCTTGTTCAAACAGAATGCTGTTTTAAAGGTCCAGTGTGTAACATTTAGGAGGATCTATGGTCAGAAAGACAATATTATATTCATAGGTATGTTTTCATTCGTGTATAATCACCTGAAAATGAGAATCATTGTGTTTTTGTTGTTTCTACAGTAGACCAGAATGGACAAACCAAACACTGGTTATAAATTGGCCTACTTTTTTAGGCCCACCCATAAGTTAGCATTGCCCTGGCTCCTTTGACACAAAACCAATAGGATGTTTTGCGATTTTTAGATTTTGGATTTTTGCAAAAAAGAAAAAAGCTCTGTGGCAAACAAAGGTTTATGATACCTACACATTGTTCAGCAACATGACTTACAGTATATGATTTTTGAAGCATAAATGCCATCTCTAGAAGGGCTGTAAAGGCATACGAGTGAGTAGATAAGTCTGTGTTTTAGTGTCACCAACAACTTCTGTAGTCTGTTGTTAGCAACCGCTTTTTTTAAGTCACGTAAGAGCTACAAAATTAACAGGTGGGGTATTTACTGACATATTTTATGTCTTAGAACAAAACATGAACATTTCTTAGGTTAGTGTTATAATGCACAGAACTTCATCGTCTGAGAAGTGAAGCAAACGCATAAGTGTCTTAAACCTGCATTGTTTGTAATGGCCAGCAGGGGGTAGCTCCATTAGCTGCAAAGAAAAGTCTGATTGTATGGAGTCCTATGCAGAAATTAGCCAACTTCTCACTTGATTTATGAGCTCAGTCAACCGTTTCCTAGTAAGTATATGGTCTCAATCTCTAGTTTTAAGTCTTCATCCATAGCATCATGTTCATTTAGTAAATGATTGTCCCATTTAGAGTAAAATAGACAATAAAACTCTTACTCAGATCAAACAGTCAAACTAGGCAGTGCTGAAAAATAAATTAAGATTCTGTTACTGTGTTGTATCTCTCTCCTCATTTGTCAGACACATATTTTAGTGTACTGATACAATGTGTGACCAGGTGAGCTACCATTGTTTCCTGCTACAGATGAGTTGAAACCAAGCGCAGCCAGTGATAGCAGCTCAACTTGCTGTACGTCACCTCCATTGGCTCAGAAAAACCCAACATGGCGACAACCATAACACCAAACTCTAGGCTTCAAAATGCATAAATACCAATGGGTGACATCATGATGGGCTTACACTTGTGTTAACCACAGACCTAATTTCAGCTAACTAACCAAAAACCCATTCAAAAAATGGAGTTGCAAAAATAGTATTTCAGTTTAGGAGCAGCGCTCCATACAAATGATTGCAATCTGAAACTACACCGTTAGATGCCACGAAATCCTACACACTGGTCCTTTAAAGCTATAGTCATGGTTGACCTCTAGGTCATGGCTGACCTCTAGGACCTCTGACTGACATCTAATCCTTGCCGGACCCCTTTTAACTCACATATCTGGTTTAAAAACACCTTTAAATGTACAGCAGAACACCTGACAGGACAACAAGGACCATCCTGAATCAGCCAGGAGACCTGGATGAAGCTTTCTCAGTATTTATTAGCTTAGTGTTTAGTTTTAGGAGTGGATGAGCTCTGATGTCCCGAGCAGACACATGATACAATATAATCCACTATGTATAGTTTACTCACCAGTGGCTTGCCTTGTTTGAAAGGGCATACAATATAGTACCTCGCTTTGTTAAAAATAAAAATTCATTATGTACTTGGAATGACTAATGCATCTACCAGTGTGATAACCTTCCTGTTCTGTCTAACTGCAATGCCATTGGTCGTTAGATTCCCATGACTACAATTTGTGAGTGATATATTTGAGTATTTCTGCTGTTTGATTTAGACCGCATGTTTCACCCCAACCTCTGATCCAGTAAATATAGTAGTTAAAATTAATGCAGGTATGTTTCTAATCAAAAGGACGTTTCAAAAGTGCACTTATTCATTGTTTTTGGTAAACAGGCACTGTATGATAACAGTAATTAATACAGTTTTTAAAGCAATTATAAATCAGATCCACTGATTATTGCGTAAGATGGCACGGTGAAACCTGAGAAAACTGACTGGTTTGTGTGGACCACGTACTGTAGGCCTACCTGTAGTAGCTAAAAACATTTCTCCTAATGAGTGTGTACCTTGAAGACGAAGTTTTTATGTACAGATAGAATCATATTTTTCTTTCATCCCTTGTCATAGATCGGTTGAGACTTTTTAGCACTGAATCAACTCTAATGTTTCCTCTCTTTTTTTTGCGATATGTTTTGAGACATCTGCCGTCATTCTTTTGCAAATTTTTCCATAACGTATTGGTCACCACTTGCCTTAACAGAGAAGGTTTACTGTATATCAGAAATTAAAGCTTATAAATGTACCTTTCCTTTGAAAAAAGAATATTTTATTGAATCCTCCTTCACATTTAACTCCAGTGAAAGAAGGCTGAATCAGATCTAAGGTAAATGTCATTATACTGAGGGTGTTGAAGCCTTGTACTGATAAAGTTAAAGGCTTAACAGATCTTTTATATTATGTAATTTTATCTTACAAATGAGAATTTCTGTGGCATCAAGATTTTAAAATGGTTCTGATGAGATCAATATTTTGACCGTTGTTTTTCAGAAGTGTTACTGGCCAGCTATATGACCAGATGTAAAAGAAAATATATCTTCATATGCTGGCTTGATACTAATGCTAAACCTAATACAGTACTTCCAAAGTCATTGTGAGCATTGTAACACGTGATATTTTACAGGCCGGTGGGGATTTTTGTGTGGAAATGTAAAGGATGTCTGACCTATGCATGTTGCAACAGTCTTCTGTTTCCTGTGGATGTGCAATATTCAACGCAACTGAAGCATTGGGGTACCTGCTGTGTTTTAAGACATGATCAAACTACAGATTTGAATCATTTAATCAGACTTGTGTCTATTTTAAACTTAAATAAAAACACTGTTGTAAGAGGTGTTGTCCAAGAAATATGTTTTCAGCCAGTAGTAAATTCATGATTTATGATCGACGTTTCTTGTTTCCGTTCAACAACATTTTTAGTATTGTTCTCTTCCTGGGTTAATATTGCATTGACATTGTGTCCATATTCAGGGGTTGCATCTTTAGAAGGACACTGCCCATGAAGGTGCATCCTTTATTAATCAGGGTGTCCACAGGGTCTTAAAAAATCCAATAACCTGAATCTGTCTCGTGTACTACTGTCAGGATATAGTAAAAGTTTCAGAAAAAACCTTACTGCAGCTTTAAATTAATAACTACAAAACAAAACCGACGTGGAGCCAATACAGAGTTTCCTTCATATGCTTTGTGTTTGTTTTTTTATCAATATAGATGTAGGTCTTAAATTGCATTCATAATGCATAATGATCTTAAAAAGGTCTGTAAAAGTCTTAAATTTATCGCGTTTAAACATGCAGAAACCCTGATTAAGGGTGGATGGTAATGGCGCTCTTTTAATATGCATTTCACCAGAAGGAAACTGACAATAAGGTGGAAAGTGGTGAACTGGAACCAGCCTGGTTTAACCTGTGATGACAGAGTGGACTTAATGGCTTCCATTATTTGCATCCTACAGTGCACTGGCTTTTCCATTGGTCCAGTAACCATTAAAAACAGTATGATCTCACATGATACTTCCTGCTTCATTAGTCGATGACGTTCGCCTGAACATTCCATTAAACAACAGACCTGCATGGAGATTTAGTTGGGATTTTGGAGGACAAAATGATTGTGTCCTTCCAATTTTATGGGAATTAAAGCTGCATTCCTTCCCTAGTTGTGGAGGAGAAACTGGTCAGGCCTCAAGGCTGGGCTAAAGTTGCCTGAGCAACAGCCCATTTGCCTTCTGTGCCTGAGCTGCCCCGTGCAGGTTAGGGCTGTATAAATATGACTAGCCCCTACTTAAAGTTAGATCAATGTAAATCACCATGTCATCCAAACTTTTTAACTTTTTGATAAGCATGTCTCCTACTGTGTCCCAACACAGAGCTGAGGTAGCCCAGAGCTGGAAAAGAACAACAACAAAAAACCATGATGCTAAGTAATAAAGTGATGACCTTTGACCCCTGTCTTGTGACATTATAGCATATCAACAATGAGTCTCAGTCCGAGGTTGTCAATTACCGACGCTTTGGTACGGAAGCATATTGCATTCACTTGAACATTTTTCTGAGTAATTATTTCTGTTTTTCTGAGTAATTTATTTTTATGGTTGGTTTTTCGGAGTAATTTTTTTTCTGTTTTTCAGAGTAATTTATTTTAATGGTTGGTTTTTCGGAGTAATTTTTTTCAGATTCTGAAAAAAAAAAAAATTCTGAGTTTATAGAGCATTTAAAACAATAAACGCATTCATTCCTTTATTGAGAGCTCGATTTAACGGAAACAAACATGACCGGCTTGTTTAGTTCAATCAATCTGGGTTTAAGACACTGGGAGATAGTCCTGTCTTTAAGTCATATAGTGGTATTAACATTAGTTTGTCGTCTCTACACAGACACCTGAGGACTTTGCGGTTGTTCAGAAGGAAAGAAAAAGCACAAACAAATTTTTTTTTTTCAAGTGAATGCAATACTGCAGTACTTTGAGACCAGGGACTGAGGCTCAAAAATCATGCCGTTAGGAACGCTACAACGAGTCAGAACAGAGCCTGATTGTTTCAAAGATCATCTGTCTCATGTACTACTAAAGTCAAGTTTCAGAAAATATGACAAAAAGTTATTTTTATAAAAGTTACGTACTGCAGTTTAAATGACAGATGTTTTTTTATTCTCAGTTTGCAAGCTTCAAATTAATTCCATCATTTTATACATTGAGTCTCACAGGAAATGTGGAAGAACTTTTTGCAGGAAAACACCTGCTATGATCATTTCCAAAAAGGATTTGCTCAAGAAATGTTTACAAATGATCAAAAACACAAATAGTTTTCACATGTTCAGTTTTCATTATTGGTAGAAAGTTGACTGCGCCTAATGATAAGCTGCTCTACATGCATGTGTTGTTTGTAACCCTTTATATCTGTTCAATAACAAGATGCTGTGCACTTAAGATGGAGCATATATGCCATATCTGATTTACACATTTGACTGTGGGTGTTGTTTTGGAATGATGGACATACAGGACACACTTACACTTACGTACATTTACATTTACTTCTCAACAGCTGATTAAGTTTTTTTATATATATGTTTTTTTCTGACATTTTCATTTATTTAAGTTTATGAACATGGAGAACATATAAGTTGTGTTTGCATTATGTTACCGTATGCACATCTGTTTGCTTTAATGACCTACTTAAGAGCATCGCTGTATGTATTTATATACAAGTACTTACAGAGATACATATATCCAGTATATATACAAATTATTACAGCAACCATCTTTTTAAAAGGAAATTAAAAAGGGTGATGCTTTTGTCTGTGTGTCTTATTGTTTGTTTTGCTCTGTTTGGGGTGTGTGTTCATGTGTGCATAAGAGGTAACAGGTAAGATACCACATGCATAATTATCGGTGCCAACGTGGAATATCTGTGTTTACACTGGACAGAGTAATACCATCTGGCACAACTGTGTCTTTGTGTGTACTAGGATACATTAGCTTACACAAGGAGCCTGAAGGTGTGTGTAGTAATCCAACGTCTTCCTTATGACATCTATACAAAATATACATTGTGCAACTTGTGCAACAGCCTGTTCAACCTGACTTGTTTTTTTTTTTTAATGAAATAAACATTTATGTATATTTTGTTAATTTACATAATTTCTCAGTTCAACCTTTTTTTTAAGTGTTTGTCTGATATTTTTTCAGACAAACACAGATCAGATTTGTGACAACTACAAGTCAATAGTTAAATTACTGAGCAGCCCCTGCAATGCATTTAGCGTAACACAAATGTGTGTTTATTCTACTTATTGCAGGGACTGTTCACTAATTCAAACAGCATGTGTGGAGGACACCTGACACCTACTATAATGAACTAAAACTAAACTAAAAAGTAAAACAAGGAGTGCCCTGGTAGTTCACCTGGTAGAGCTGGGTCCACATGTGCCAAGGCTGAGTCCATGCTGCAGTGGCCAGGGGGTTTGGTCTGGGTCTGATTCAGGCAGCCATCATGACCAAAGGTCTTCAATAAATGACATTTTACACATATATAAGGACCATAACAGGAAAGATTAATTGAATTAAAATAAAATAATAATAATACATTAAAGCAATTCATAACTGAGCACTGTGCAACTGCACTGTCTGTATTTACACACCTGCTTCCCCCAAATTAAATGTTGATGTACACATTTGAGTATTTTTTCTAATTATTTTTATTTATTTTATTTTATTTATTTTTTCTAAGTATTTGATCATTATACTCACACTACACACACTCAACAGCAGATACTGTATGCCGTGTCATCACCAATCCACAAGAGGGCATAAATGTACCACTGGTGAGGAGTGCACGTTTCCTTCGTAAAAGCCAAACATGGCTCGTACCCTGTGAGCTACGCATACTATGTACTACTACTAACTAACTACTATGCTGTGTTAATAGTAACATTTTTATGGTTAAAATGTCAGTTGTAGTTTAAAGATAAAAAAGCCTTATGAAACTAATGATAATCTTTGCATCCTTCTGATTTAGATAGAGCATGATACTGATTGATTGTTAGGTTGAACATTTTCACTATTTCAGCCCAAAATATTATTCCAATGTATAACACCTATTTGGAGACAAAACGGGTGGAGGAGTATGAAAACTGCATCAGGCTAAATGTGTTTCACCTTTTGTGTCTTGTGCACTCTCCAGTCCTCTGCACTCTCCAGTCCCCCTGTATCCTTGCAGAGTTCAACCTGATTGACCTTTTGAATTTGTTCACAGGTTTTGGTAGAGAAACATGCTTCTGCAAGCATGTTTGTAACTATGTGGGCATAGTTTTTCTTACACACACATTTTAAATTTGTTTTCTAATATAATGCAGTATAGTATGACAACATCACAATGACAATGATAGTTCCACTACAACCTCTGCATATAACACAGAATATTAGATGCTTTAAAAGGTAGGACATTTTTGTATTTATCAGTTAAAGCCACAACTTCAGCAACCACAGACCTAAATATATTGTTTGTTGATTTATAAATGTATAGAACATAACAGGGCTTGTATAGATTTTTATTTTGTCAGCTGACATTGGTGGTTCATGTTTGACAGGACTCAAGTGCTGTACTTAAGTACAATTTTAAGGTTCTTTCCTTGAGTATTTTATTTACTTTATAACTTTTGTTGACTATATTGCAGAGGGAAATATTGTACCTTTTACTCCACTGCTCTTATTTAGACCTCATGTACTACACTTGTGTAGGTGTGCAGGGCTTTTAAACCCATGGATTCCAACCTTTGCGGCTTGTCATCCCTTACAAAAAGCAGTGTTTTTTTTTCTGGTTTAAGACCATCAAGGCTATTTTCTCCTGGTGCTCCTAATGACATTTGCATGAATCCACCGCAGCTGAATGAAAACAACCAATCAAAGCAAAGAAAGATGAATTAATTGTCACATTCTCAGGTCGTGTCAGGGAAAGACAAAAAGTTATTTTTATGAAAGTTACTTACTGCAGCTTTAGGTAATAGTATCTGCTGTAATCTATTAACTGATTGTATCTTGTTTATAGGTTACACTGTCTAAAGTAGTTAAAACGACATGCACCTACAACAGTAAAATGCTACTTATACACTGTTGAACCATAGGAGCTACAGGTATACGATCTGTTTCACAACTGATGGCACGCCATCAAACTCAGGCTGCAGCACACCTGCACTCAATCAGGAACTCAGCTGACCACCAAATCACCTTGTTTGTCACCTTAGAATGGTCAGTAACCATGCAGAGAACTGTGATACCACAGTGTTGGAACCTGGGTGAATGCCATGACTCTGTGATTAACATTTGTTTTTAATACCTCCAAAGTCTAAGAAATTCTGAACAAGTAGTGTTGAGGATAAACTAGGATCTCTGAAGCACATATACAGCCTCATATGTATTTCTCTGCTTTGAATTAACATGAGGACACAACCATGTGAAAGAGTCTATAGACTGGAAATGTTCAGTTACACTACCCCACAAACCCCATTTCCTCTTTTCCATAAAAAGTGCAACTTCATGTTCCTCTGGCAGTTGACTCTTGTCAGTTCCTGTCTTTCCTTCTTTATGTGCATTGTTGGCCATCTGCTGGTGAAGTTGTGTATCAGTGAGGTCCTGTGTTAGGCCCCGATGAAACCCCAGGTGTTACGTTTTGTTCAAGTGTTTCAGTGACAGTGAGCCAGCATGGACCGCAACAGGACCCTCAAACTGAAGCAGCTAAATGGAATCCAGCCATTTGTAAGGTTATTTATACCTGTTCTTTTTACATGTGTCATTTTTCATGAAACAGGCTTATGGTGCCACCAATGTTGCAGTCATGAGGTTGTGCTGGTGAAAACGGCTATATTACTCTGGATTTGTGGCATTTGAATCCAGGCAAACCTCACAGCTAATCAGCACTGACAGTGGTGGAATCACTGTAGAGATTGTCTGGGATAAATTCAATTAAATATATCTAATTGTTCATGCTTTTTGCCATGGAGCTGAGGATGACAGGTCTGCATGGAAAAGAATGTTTGGATAAGTGCTATCTCAGATAATTAAGATTTTAAGATTTCACTGATCACCTTTAAAGCAATTCATGCACTGTGCGGACTCTTTTTTTTTTCTTTGTTCCACTTTACTTATTTAGTTATTTATTTAATACATGATACACTTATTTGTGTTATAATTATTATATTATGATATATAATATATATACTTTTCACTCTCCTCTTGCCTTTTAATTATGTTATCCCTCTTTTCAATACCCCCACAGATACTCATGCCGTTACTGTTATGCCCACCCTGGTATTGTTTACAATGTTGTAATTGTTTTATGTTTTGTCTTGCTGTATGTTGCTTGTATGTGTATTCAGTTTAATGTCTCACAGTAATCACTTGTCACCAGTGTATCATGTATATCACCAATAAAAAATAAAAGAAGAATGTGAGTCTTGATTTTATAAAAGTCCCTGTCTACTCAAAAATCAGTGTGCTGTTTGAATGCTGTCTGTGCAGAGTTTGACACTAGAAGGTCACATTCATCTGCTGAAAGTGGAAAGTTTCTCTGAGCTCATTGAAAATCTGATTTTAAGGGGTGGGGTCTACCAGCAGGATTTGTGACATCATAAATAGTTATGAAGTCAGTCCTGGTCCAGTATCAACTTGTACAGTGTGATGTAGAAACTTGAAGCCACCAGTGCACATCCACTGAGAGTGGACTTTACAGTGAAGTAGGAGACATCTTGTGTCCAGCAGGAACACTTTAAAATGAACATTAGATTCTGGAATTTTAAATGAGGTAGATTTTAGTTTTAGACTTTTTAAGGATTTTAATGTGACATGATACTGTTTTTTTGTCAAGACACACATTATTGTTCCACGAAGACTATCTGTATATACGTCTTAATGTTTGTCTTTGAATTTGTATTGTTCTGAAATACACAGAGCATGTTGTAACCTTGTTTTGATTATTAGTTGATTACTATTATGGTTAGATCAGTCCATGCTCTTAATGTACATTTTATTTGATGTATTTTACAATCATCTCTTATTTTTAAGGATTTCAGCAGTGGCAGACTGCAGATTCTGTATTTAATTAAGTTCTGCTACCTGTGGAGAAGGTGAATGTGGAGTGTATATCATCATTGTGATCAAATAATTTATTTCAGGTATTCAGCAAATCGCCTCTTCCTGAATAAGTGATAGAATCAACCACCAGACTACAGTCGCAAGGGCTGTTAACAGCTCCCCCTTACTGTCTCTTCTGAAGAAAACCATCTAAAGATTGGACAGGCTATAGCCTAGTAGTGTTTTTAAAGGGATTAAAAATACATGAGATACCTCAAGGTCAATGTAGTTCTACTACTAAATACTACTACACATTCTAAGTTTAAATATTCGTTATTTCGTATTGTTTCGGCCTAATTTTACCACACGTGTCCCCAACATTAAATATGAGGACGTTACACTAATCTCAAAACACTAGAATGTAACGTCGCTTCTGATTGGCGAAGCCAAGCTGTCCATCAAGCGGACTGTCCACTCACATACGGCATTACATGACGGGGGTGGATGTTTTCAGTGTGTACAGTATGCTGCAAAACTGTTGATAATTTCACGGCTAAAGCTTTTAAAGAAGGGTTAAGCAGCTAGCTACTCGCTTGCTACATTGCTCCAAAAAGGTATGTACTGTTGAACGACATTTATCTGATCATTTGTATCAGTTATCACGCGCACAAACACCCAGGAAGCTTATAACAAGTAGTCAGTCAACTGAGATAGATTGTACCCAGCGTTTAGTGGGTCGTTATCGGGGTTTTTTGCTGTAGCCCGCACCTTTTGGGTGACCTTTGGCAGTCGGACAGCGCTGAAAGATAAAGTTAAGTCAGGGATGTTGTTAGCAAGTACAGGCCATTCTGGGTATGAACACTTTGCAAACCGGGGGAGGGGAGGGATATAGCTGAGATGAGAATTTTCTCCCACCGCGAGGAAAACGAAAGTGATTTTTATTACATTATATGACTGAACAAGTGTGTGTTTCTGTCGGAATCAACGCGTTACGGTGTTATTTCGGTGGCCTGAGGTCGTTGAATGTGTCGCCTTCGCCGACAGTAACATTCATCATCTAGCGAAGTGCTGCGTTTCTGTACCAATGTCACGTTAGAGGGAGTGACGAAGATGACTTCCGGTGTACGTTATGAAAATAAAAGCGTCCTCTGAATTAATGCAGATATTGCATGCACATACTTTGCATTCCTACTAGCAGACCAGAAACATGAATGCAAAAACATTTTTTTTAACCTGAGGCTGGAAGTAAGTAATGATATATCGAAAAACATTGTATCCCAATATTTTGTTTTGTGATATTGTATTGATTCTCAAAAACAGGGTATTGATTTTTGTATTAAACCCCCAAACACTAGATAGTAGTGTTGTAAACTTTCTTCACTTGGATTTTATGCATATGGTAGTGTGCTCTTTATACTTTCTTCAACAAATAACTTCATTAATGAATATTTAAATTAATTATTAGGATGCACAATAATTATCAGGACTGATACATTTTCGGCGATAACGAGAAAACTTTAATTATTATTAATTATTCTGATAATTAAATTACATCTGATAAATGATCGGTCCATAACAATAATTATAAGTTATTTTGTGTTCTGAGAAAGTCAGAGTATGTTTGTGAAGTTTTTTGGATGAACTTTAGTTGAAAAAATTAACAAGCATTTTAAATCATCTATCTTTACTCATGACATCTTACCCTTTCTTACCCTCAGATGTGTAAAAACTACAGGTTATACACTTTTTCAAATATAAAAATGTGAAATTGTCGGTTATCTTATTGGTATTGGTATACCCCCATGAGAGAGAAGCAGGTATTTTTTGGCTAAAAATAATTCATATTGTACATCCCTATCAAATATGTTAAATAATTTAATATATACATTGATCACTGTCTGTGAGGACGCAAAGGTCCGCCAGGGTTAGCTACAGTCCATGTGACATAAATTTCGTCCTCAGAGGGTGTATGCGTAGGCTCTCTGCGAACATCCGCGTACCACCAATTTGTTGTGACCACACAGTTTTTATATTGCCACATGTACTGATCAGTCATGATAGGCCAATCTAGGCTGATATCAAATCAAATATCAAATATCATAAGTACAATAGGTAAGTACAATATCAATAGCAGTACAAGGCGAGCCAAGTATTAGTAGCACCGTAGTTTATTTTATTGTCTCTTCTCTACTATTTGCACTACATTTCCCCTGTGCGGCTGTGTCAAACTTGAATTTCTCCCATGGAGGATCAATAAAGGAACATCTTATCTTAGTACTGGTCTCTGGGCATGTAATGAAGCGGTCGTGGGTCAAATGCAACTTTTTGTCTAGGGTTCCTCAAATGTTAATCTGACCATAATTATACCATTACATTCTGGCCATAGTTGGAATAAACTGTTGACAACATTAATAGCTTATTCTATTTTATCTTATTTTATCTTAATTTTGTTTTTGTTTTTTTACAATCCTATTTATTGGTATTTTTTATATTGTTGTTAGTCATATATCTTTATTGTCTTCTGTAAAGCTCTTTGAATTCATTCAGTGGTTCTCAACCTGGGGACTAGGACCCAAAGGGGTCCTTGAGGGTGTCTCTCAGAAAAATTGATAATATTTTAATTTCACTCTTATTTCATTGACCAGAAGTTAGCCCAACGAGAGAATGTATAAGAATGACTGACACTGTTCATCTGCCAGTCGACAGGACACAGTTATGGCATAACTTATCAGACAGGGATCTCTGGCCCCCAATGTGGGGGTCCTTGACACAAAGAAGGTTGAGAACCACTATTCTAATTAATCAGAATCACTTTTATTGGCCAGGTATGTGTACACATTCAAGGAATTTGACTCTGGTTTAAGTTGCTCAAACAGGACAACAAGCTCAACAAAATAGACCAACTACTATTTATAGATATGAGTACATATATAAAAAGCAACAATAACATATGTTGAAAGCAAGACAGTAGTACAGTGTACAGTATGCTAGAATATATATTTTTGTGCAGAATTGTTTATATACATGAGGTAGGTGGCTATGACAGTATATACAATGTGCATAGATGCACAGCATGCATAAATATGATATTTGATGATGATATTTATAGATAGATTTCAGCAATATAAAATAATTTACAGTTACAGTGGATGTTTGAGGTGGTTGTTCCTGACACTGTGTGATGGCCTGTGGGTAAAAATGTAAAGCATTTGAAAAACGTTGTGTCCTGACAGTAGTACATGAGACAGATAATATGTGAAATAATCGGGTTCCTCTGGCTAATCCTAGTGCTCCTAATGACAATTGAAAAAATCTACCGGCATGGACGAAAACAACCAATCAGAGCCGAGAAAGATATGAAGATGCTTTGGGCTGGCAGTTTGATGATAGTTGATTGTTCAGTCTCATTCCCAGGGTCCCAATGTACCTGTATTTGCCCTGGGAATGAGAGGAAGCTGATTTATTCACAGATTACTTGTCTTGTGTACTACTGTCTCACTATAATGAAAGTTTCAGAAAATATGACAAACTTTTTTAATTAAAATGACCTACTGTACCTTTAATGTTTAATAACCACCATATTATAGCTCAATGACACTGATATATAATAAACTCCCAATGTTTGCCAGACTTGGAGGAATACCTGCTGCTACCTCCAGTTATACTCATTTGATAGACTTGGAGCTTCGAGATTTTATTTTGGTGAAATTCGCCCTACTTCCGGTTTCCGCGCGTCTAATTCAGACGGACTTGCCGCCACTGTGCCGAGTACAGCCAGTGCTGAACTGTTATGATGTGTCAATAAGTTAAAAAGGTGGACGGCACCAATGATGAGAGGCCCCCCCCGGTACCTGAGCGGGATATTAGAGGTATGTTTAGACACCAAGGAGGCGTTCATGACAGAGAACTTGTGCTTTTATCGATGTTCCGTTGAAACCCGGTCGCTATTTTCTCAACCTCTCTGTCACTCACTCGGAAAAATTGTTATTATCGCTGCTGTGGACATGATGTCCGCCTGCTGGCTTTCCCCTTTTCAATTTGTTTGTTTCCCATCGACATTTCATTGATAACCGGGGCTACAGACCGCATATTGTTGTCACTGTTGGTGTGACGCTTCTATATTTCTTCCCTCCTGTTTGAATTGGCCGTGTTAAATACATGGAAAGCAACTGTTCCTCAGTGAGGTGGTATGACCCCCCCTCCCTCCTCTTCCTATCCGCATCAAACACACAGCCACAAACCTGCGTTGTATGTACGCGAACAGTAGCAACAGCACGAACAAGTCTTTCTAATGGCAGTATAGTATGTGAGTCTTGTTAGCAACTCTTCGAGAAGCTTTGGAAACCATCGCACGTTAAAACCGTGACACGTCCAGTTAGCAGCTAGCAAGCTAACTAGCTACTTTTATTCCTAGTAACGCTGCTAGAAAATGGAGCTACTGCCCAGCAAAACACTGGCCACAGATGCATGTGCCTGGACAGAAAATCCCCAGTTTAATTAACCAGTGTGGATGTTTTCCCCCTCGGAGTGGGAGACAACATTGTCATCGGAGAGTTTGACAGGAGTGAAATATCCCCCCAATACTGTACTGCACTTGGGTTTTCTCCTCCAAACCGAAGCAAGATGGACTCTCATTCGGCTTGTCTGTCTTGTCAGAGCTCAGATCGACATTTTGCACGGAGATGAAAATGTGTGCTCAGAGGCAGGAGCACGTTAGGTAGGCAAACTGGTGGTTTATTCGCACAGCTCGGACATTTTTATGCTGTTATTGTTTGTGAGAAGCTCGGTACAGTAGCTCAAGACTTCACTCCCGAGACAGACAGACAGACCGATCGGGCATCAGCAGTTTTACCTGAGAGCACAACTAAACCTCTGCGCAGCAAAATGCTCACTGCAACTGTGCCTACTTCATTTAGGTTGTATAATGCTGTATGAAATGCATCCAGTGGTCTCAGGGTTTTGGCCTACATGTTTTGGTTTTGTCCACAAGGGCGGATCGACTATGCGATTGAAGTGATCGGTAATCAGATCAGACAAAATGTCCCACCGTACTTTGAAGCCGAAGGGGTCTTGTGCTATGCAGTATCACTCACTTAAATGTTCTATTAAAGTTGCTTTGCGAACATTTTTTCCCGAGCTCACGCCGTTGGAAAATTGTTGCAGAGATGACAGTGTAATGCATGACTGAGAGCGGTGTCTTGTATTTTATAGGTCACCGTCATTGCATGACAAAGGCTGTGGCAGATTCATCTTCATCACTCATACAGCATTTCCATAGTTTTTTCTTCAGTAAGTATCCCGTTTTTTTCACTCGACATCCATAAATGCAAACACTGGCACATTAAATCATTCATTCATTGATTGCTAAGTTCATTTGTGTCATGTTTAGAACACGTGCAAAGTTTAAGAAATAAAAAGCAAAACATACAAATGCTTAATTATGAATGTTGAGTGTAGAACATTAAAATGTCCTGCAACTAATAGTAATTGAACAAGTCTACCATAGGGTGCATCTTTTTTAGGGATGCCTGATTATGGATTTTTTTCAGCTGATATGATAACCAATAATTACCTGCTTCCCATTATTAATTATTTCTTTCATTTTTGTATTTCAAATTTCATAACCTGTCATTTGTGCACACCTGAGGGCAAAATTGCCCCCTGCAAAGTGCCAAATGCAGGTACATTTTGGGTTTGATGGAAAATTTAATTGAGGTCACCGGCCAGTAAATCATGTGGCAGCGTAGTGCCAGGTTTACATCACTGTGTTTTATGTGTATCAGCTGAGACTAATGCAATATTATTGCCTATTGCAATAAAAAACACATACTAATAGTGAATATCCTCACATGGCTTAACTTGAAAAAGCCTGTCACCATGGCTGAAGGCTTGGCTTTCCCTCACAAAAAAAACTAAACTGTGTGTGGAAATACTATAGATTCCAAAGTAAAGAATAGGGAGAGGAGATGTCTATCTGTGATGCCATAAATATGTGTTTCTTCTTTCAAAATGTAAGGTGAAGTGATTTTTTTCCCGGGACATTTTAAGTATATTTTTATCACAATAATGTGTATTGTAACTATTTCAGCCAAGATAATAGTGACTGAGTGAATGAGAATTTAAAATCGTCACATGCTTACACCAGACCTATGATGATATGAGTGAATCAAATCAAAGGACCTTATACTCATTGGCACCTTCTACACCAGCGCTTCTCTCCCCCCCAAAAATGGGAATTATTTTAATTTACTATTATGTCATTGACCAGAAGTTAACCCAGTGATAGAATGTATAAGGATCACTATTCTGTTCAGGACAGGGATCCCTAAGACTATATGATCAAACACAGGTCTGATATGTATCAGTTTGAACCACTGTTCTATACAATGCCTGTCTTTGTTTTTGTTGTAAGAAATAACATTATCATCATTTTTAGAGATGTAGCGACACATGAAACATTGCCTCTGAAATATGGCACAGGATCAAGTCAAGGAAGTATTTCACTTATAAATCACTTTATGTAACCATTGAGTTGATGGCCTGCAGCAGTTTTTGAGGTCTGTGACTAACTTTCTGTTGTGACTTTGTTGCAGTTATCGTTTTTTGCAATGAAAACTTGCCATGGACAGCTCTAATAAAGTCTTTTAGTGATCTTGTGCAGCTCTTGTAGTGACCAATATCAGAGATGAGCTTGTTGCCCATTGGTCAAAACAATGTTATTTTTCTGGTCAGTTTGAAATCATCAGTCGTGGAATGTTTTCTTCCCTATTGTAAGGTCACTCACGACTGTAATGGAGGTTGTGTACTTTTCATTTCAAACGATGCAACATGGAAGGAACTAACTATTTTCTTACTCACAGAACAATGTAAAAATAAAGTTGTGGGCTGTCACACTCCCTACTTGCTACCTAGTGCACTACTTTCACCATCCACCATTTTATTTGAGAGTCGAAATTCTTAGCATAAAATGTATACTTAACAATTCTCACAATGCAGCAGAAAAAATGCAATGTCCCCGGCACACTTGGTCCACTTGTTTTTGTGAACAGTCCCACATAATCAAACCTATTTGTTAGATGTGAAAGTTCCAGTGCTGTGACACTTCACCTGTTGGTTATGATGCAAACTGATGATGTTTCATGTTTGATGATTTCACTGTTAGCTGCTCAGTGGTGGTGTATGAAAACCACAAGCTCAAAATAGAGGACAGTTCAGGAGTCTACTCCTACTTTATGACAGTGATTAAACATACACATCACAGTTGTACTGAATATCTGACAGTCCAGTTAGGGGATACATTTTTTTTTCTTTTTTGAACTGATAGAATATTCGTTAGGAAACAATAAATCTTTTCCATCACTTGATGAGGTACCATCCCAACAAATGCACCTTTGTGTTTCATTAAGTAGGGCTGCACAATTAATTGCAATATAATCAAAACATGAATACCTGATCTTCCTGGCAGATACTGATAAGATCATTTCACATTTTTGTATTTGAAAAAGTTAATAACCTGTAGTCTTCACACACCTGAGGGTAAGAAAGGTGGAGGTGTAGTGATTAAAGATGGATGATTTAATATTCTACAGCTGTGCTCTAACCAAATCTAACTGATCTACTATTGTAAACACCAGGGCTGCACAATTAATATAAATATTAACATGTCAATAGCAGAAGCTGCAGTTTGTTTGAAATAGGTAAAATGTGACAAACAGCATTATAATAAAGTACTGTAGTTCTGCAGAGATGCCCAGGTCTACAAATATTGTTCTCCATATTTAAGAAAATGAGTTTGTTTGGTAAAGACCCCCAACAATCTATTTAAGTGAAAATTAAATTTGTGGTGTGAGTCAGATTAAGATGCAGTGATAAGGATTTAAAATGTTAAATATAGTGTGTATAGTACAAATAAATCTTAATGTTTATATATGTTTGTCTTAACTTTGGAGACATTAGCTTGTGTCATGAATTCCCATGATCCTTCTGCTTACATATATTTAAAAAAAATTTTGATGAAACATTTTTGATTTGACCCCAACATCATTTAAGATGTCCACTCCAAACTTCGCACAAGAAATATTATGAATATGTTACATGGTCTATTTTAAAATTCAACCTAATTTCTGCCATAGAGAAAAAGATAAATGAAGTTATTCTGTTCTGTCTGTGATATTAGAGGGTGATATTGTTAACGTGTATTGTTGAAATGTTGGAGATTTATTCAGCATTGAGCGTCTGTTGCCTGCAGCTCTGTCGTATTGGCTCAGTGTGAATTCACATTCTTTAAGCATTTTACTTGGAAATATTCCAGACTGGTCCTCCAATAAAGTGTCAAAAATGTCCCAGATCCTGGTGACTGCATCCGTTCCTCTTGTAGCTGTGTGTGTAGGAAAATAAGCCATAGATGAAAATGATTAGAATTGTCCTTGATTGTAATGATTTCTTTGCAATCGCAGTGAGACATTCTGGACTAAGGCTGCAACAAACGATTATTTCCATTATCTATTATTGTGCTTAGTTGTTTGGTCCATAATATATCCGTGTTTACCAAAGCCCAAGGTGACGTCCTAATATGCAAATATTGAGTTCACTGTTACAGAGGATTAAAGAAAATTGAATATGTTCACATATGAGAATTGACTGAGAGAATTTCTCAAAATGATGAATTGTTTCAAATAATTTTATATAATTTTCAAAGTAGTTGGCGATTATTTCAATAGTTGATTAATGTACTAACTGTTTAATGTAACTTAATACTGATTGGCATCAGTACTTCTCATTGGTATTTTAGTGCTGTTCTGTGACCTTGTAAACCATGATATGATAGTGGGTGGTACCTAACTCAATATCTAAGTCACTACTAAGTCCAGCAGCTATAAATGACCATCCTTTGCAGCCCTGTTTCATGTTACTCATGGGTCCCACAGTAGGGGGGATTCCTCCAAGGCAAGTTAAGGGAGAAAATTAGCATAGTGAATTAAGGCTAATGAAATGATGGTCAGTGGGGGGATAATGTGGCTTCTTCACTTTCTCCCTTGCTCATGTTAAATTAAACCAAATATAGACAGTAGCTGCAGTTTTTTTGCGGTTTAAAGAGACTTTTAACATGAAATCTAGCCCTCTGAGAAGAGAGTATTTATCATTTATTTTACTACAGCGGGAAGCCAGTGACTTACACAAGTTAAACTCATTTTGCTAATTATTTTTGATAATGCTGTCAGTTTTATTTATTTATTTATCAACATGCTTTGAAAATATGGCCTTCAGGAGAGTTCCAGCAGGATCAGTTTCTGTGTCTCCCTGTTTTCTCCGACAGATTTATATCACTGTCAGTTGATCATTTACCATGTTCTAAAAGTGGGTGCTAGTATTTCCCATGTTTTCTTTTTACTTTTTATTTAATTTCAACGGCAAATATTTGTGTATGTATTAGGACTGCACAATTAATTGCAATATTATCGAAATCGCAACTTGGCCGAGTGCAATATCCAAATCAAAAGAAGCTGACATTTTTTGTTATACATTATTTGTACATTATTTATATTTATTGTTCATAATTTCTGCTATAACAGTGTTAAATAAGATACACATTATTATAAAACTAATAACTAACTAATTTAAAAATGTTGTTTTCTGTTATACTAAAGGAGTAAATACTCAAACCACAGCAGAATTTTATTTTTGAATGTTTTCAGCTTTGACTGGCTATTTGTGTACCACCATCAGGCAAGTTAAATAGTACAGATTTTGGAATATGAGATACTTTACATATGTTCATAAGACTAAGGGCATCTTTCTTACAGGTAGGTAACAACTATGAAACTATGTGGAGAAATGAAAAGACGGTAGACACAATCAGGTCCAACCAAGCCCCCAGGAAGAACGCCAGACTTTAAAGCCAATTTAACATAGTGGTCAAACCATTTAATGATCATGTTACGTGATGCACACTGGCCAAAGATACTTTTTTAAATAAGTTCGAATTGTGAAAAAGGTAGCGTCACAATCCCTGTGAAATGACCCATTTCACTATCAGAATTTGATCCAGTGATTTGATTCAGTCGACAACATTTTAAAAAACCTAAAGAGGTGCACGATAAAATGATTTTATCCGCATTCAAGTTAGTGGAGGGCTAAAGTGAAAGTTAGCAGCTTGGCCAGCAGAAGTCTCTAGTGCTCTTGCTCTACACAATGTGGAAATTCTGGGTAGTTTTATACTAGGAATTCAAACATTACTTCTTGCACTACTGAGCAGCTTCCACAGAAATGAACAGAGCACTGTCTCCAGTGCTGTATCTACTTCACCTTCAGTACATCCATGGGTCCAACCCACAGTAGAAAGAGTTGAAAAATGAGGCCTTTAGTTACAACATGTATGAATGAAAATGTGATTACTAATATTTTATCAAATTCCATACCATTATATATTATATTATTATATTATTATACATTTTGCAAACCTGCTTACCAGTAGTTACTATGACACTTGCAATCACAAACTTACAACACTAGCTGTTTTGGTGGCAGGTATCTGTGCTTCCATTAGATAACACAACAAGTGCATGTTTTCACTGTGCATGTTGTGTATAGACATAGTCTTATGTTATGCCCAGTCTGATGTTTTTTTTTTAGGTGCGGTAGTACCATGAAGGGTGGAGGAAGGGGTAAGGAGCCACCTGTTTCAGGGGAGGTCACTGGCAAGCGCCCCAAACGTAAATGCCTGCAGTGGCACCCACTTCTCTCCAAAAAGGCTCTCGATTTTTCTGAGGAGGAAGAAGAAGAGGATGAAGAGGAGCTGGAGAAAGTGAGTGTGTTTGATGGCTTGACGGGGCTTTAATCATCTCTGTCCATGAACTGAACAGTTTATCACATAAATGGGATGAAAAACATAGCATCTGACAGTTTATGGATGTGTTATCAGCAGCCAGTGCTGTGTGGCCAGGAGCAGGGCTCGCAGGTGCAGTGTGGAAGCACAACAGAGGAAGTAGAGGAGGACTCGAATGAACAGCGGGCAAGGCGGCCTATGAATGCCTTCCTCCTCTTCTGCAAACGCCACCGTTCCCTGGTGCGACAGGAACACCCTCGCCTGGACAACCGTGGGGCCACCAAGATCTTGGCCGACTGGTGGGCTGTGTTGGAGCCCAAAGAGAAGCAGAAATACACAGATATGGCCAAGGAGGTGAGACTTCTCTCTTGCATCTGTACTGATATTATTTATTTACTTGTATAACAGTTGCATCAAAGTGACTAAATTCACTTGCCTCCTGGATTGTCTAAAAAGAGTTTTTACTGGTGTAGTAAAGCATTGTTTTTGAATTATGGAGCTATTACATCTTAATATCATATAGTAGCAAAGAAAGGTATACAAAAAGGGGTTAGGCAGAGAGGCAGAAGACCAAAGGTCAAGCAGGGGGTCGTGCAGGCCGAAAAATGGCTGGAGGGCTAAGACATAAACCCGCCTGTTGTAACCAATTGGGCTGTTCAATTAGAGCGTGCTGCGACGCGGAGCTCTGTGGCCGGCTTGCGACCTGCTGCAATAGTTTCAGTGTCTGTTCTATTTTCTTTCCGTAACGCAGGTGAATTTGGCAAGACAACAAACAAAGATTATTTGTTATAAACAATATAAATTATGTACAGTATGATATCAATGATCTGATTCTGAGATATGATGATGTCTGGCACAGAACAGCACTGCCCAACACAGTCAGACCAAGAGCCACACTGCCCAGCAAAGTAGAAAGAATGCACTGCAAACTGCATCTCAACTTTACATTACTGTTTAATACTGACATCAGTCTTGGAGATAAGTTTACCTGATTTCTGTTCCCACTATTCACTATCAAGGTGTTCATCCGGCTTCATCCTTTCATTAAAGTTATAAACACTGACACCCGTGAGGCCCGTGCACGATTTACAGCAGCTTCCTGAGCAGCTTGCATATTGAGCATTTAGGGCAGACTAGATTCCATGTATTTGTTTGTTGTGTCTAAACAGAGAGTTAGATCTGTTAGTGTTCATGACATGGTAAATGGACCTATACTTGTATAGCGCCTTTCTAGTCTTCCGACCACCCA